>JAGVVM010021573.1:0-16725 GCA_019149425.1 Psidium friedrichsthalianum
ACGCATGACTTGGAGCTGGCAGCCATAGTGTTCGTATTGAAGATTTGGAGACACTATCTGGTGGGAGAGAAGTTCCAGATATATACAGATCACCAGAGTCTAAAGTACCTATTCTCGCAGAAGGAGCTTAACATGAGGCAGCGTCGTTGGATGGAACTGTTAAAAGACTATGATTGTGATATTCTTTACCATCCAGGAAAGGCGAATAAGGTGGCGGATGCTCTGAGCCGAAGTCGAGCGTTGCGCATATGATGGTTAAAGAATGGACGTTGCTGGAGGAGATCAGAGATTCAGAGTTTAAGATCGAGGTAGGAACCCTCTCAAGCTTGATGGCTACCTTACAGATCGAGCCTGAGATTCAATTGAGGATTAAGGAGTTGCAGTCGATGGATCCTGACATCCAGAAGGTCGTAATGATAAATGCAGAGGAGAGGAAAGATGACTTCAAGGTGACTGAAGACGGGATAGTAAAGTTTAGAGGACGTCTGTGCGTGCCAAACGACGAGGAGTTGAAGGAAAGAATTCTATCAGAGGCTCACAGGAGCAATTATAGTATCCACCCTGGAAGTACGAAGATGTACCAGAACCTACGTCAGCACTACTGGTGGAATGGAATGAAGGTGGATGTGGCTAAGCATGTGGCCAAGTGCCTGACGTGTCAACAAGTAAAGGCACAGCATTGCAAGCCTGGAGGGCTGTTGCAACCATTGGAGATTCCAGAATGGAAGTGGGAGCACATCACCATGGACTTCGTGACGGGATTGCCAAGAAGTCAGAGAGGAAATGACTCAATCTGGGTGATAGTGGACAGATTGACCAAGTCTGCACATTTTATCGCAGTGCGAAAGGATTCCACATTGGAGAAGCTGGCTGAACTGTACGTGAGGCAAATTGTAAGACTGCATGGAGTGCCAGTAAGTGTTGTGTCAGATCGAGACCCTCGCTTCACAGCTACATTTTGGAAGAGTCTGCAGGGTGCATTGGGAACAGAGTTGAGGTTCAGTACAGCCTACCACCCTCAGACTGATGGGCAGTCAGAAAGGACCATACAGACTTTGGAGGATATGCTGAGAGCGTGTGTTATAGACTTCAAAGGTGGCTGGGAAGAGCAGTTGCACCTTGTGGAATTCGCCTACAACAACAGCTACCAGCAGAGTATCAGGATGGCACCGTTTGAAGCATTGTATGGAAGGGCCTGCAGGACGCCAATCTGTTGGGACGAAGTTGGTGAGAAGAGTATAACAGGCCCGGAGTTGGTTCAACAGTCGATAGAGGCGGTCAAGGTGATCAGAGATAGACTGAGGACCGCCCAGAGTAGGCAGAAGAGCTATGCAGACAAGAGACGTAAGCCATTGGAATTTCAAGTTGGAGATCATGTCTTCCTGAAGGTGTCGCCGATGCGAGGATTATCTCGGTTTGGCAAGAAGGGAAAGCTGAGTCCCAGATTCGTTGGGCCATTCGAGATTCTGGAGAAGATCGGGACATTGGCTTATCGTCTGGCACTACCGCCGAACTTGTCGCAGATTCACAACGTGTTTCATGTATCGATGTTGAGGAAGTATAAGCCAGATCCTGGCCATATACTCGATCATGAAGTCATTGAAATGAATGACCGCGTCTCCTGCGTGGAAAGGCCAGTAAGGATTGAAGATCGCAAGGAGCAAGTGCTCAGGAACAAGACGATTCCACTGGTCAAGGTCATCTGGGAACACCATGGTACCGAAGGAGCTACGTGGGAGAGCGAAGACGAGATGAAGAGAAAATACCCGTACTTGTTTGGATAGCCCTATGTAATTTTGGCTTTGGAGCTAGAACATGTAGATTGTAAATTTCGAGGACGAAATTTTTATAAGGAGGGAAGAATTGTAACAGTCTAAAATTCGTCCCAATTGTCAGAATTTCTAAATGAATGGAAATACTTCGTTAATACACTCTAGTCGATGCTCACTCAGGATTAGCTACCCTGGGATGACCAACCGAAGGGGAAAGGCTATTTGGGAATTTTTCCCATCAGCCGCCCGTTGGCTTGAGACTGAGACAGGGTCGGTATTTGATGAAATTGGCCACAAAAATGAAATCCGGCATTGGACAATCGAATCAGTAAGGTGAACACAATGAAGAAACGAAGTCAGTTTCAGAAATGTCGACTGAAGGTCAGACAGCCGGTGCACGTCGAGAAGCAAGACGTGAATGGAAAGTTACCGAAATGCCCCCGGTAAATGCTCAGACCTTAGAATGAGACTAATTAGGATTTTTGAGAGTAGATTCGATAGACCGACACCAAATCCAGTCCAAAATCCGTTCGCGCTCGGGACCCGATCGGTGCATTTGGCACGCAAATCGAGGCAAGTCAAATCAGTTGTCACATCAATCGGATGTCACATCAATCATGGCACAATTCCCAAGACACATCAATCATCACATCATGGCACAATTCCCAAGAAAATCAAATCCATCAAGTCCATGTCACTATTCTAACCACCCCATTATAACCTCCATTTTGTCCCATATGCATTATAATCTCTCATTCTCTCTCCTCCCTCATTCCCTCACCATTTTCGGCCAGCCCTCATCCCTCTCTCCCTCTCTCTTGGCCTCTCCTCCGCTCCGCCACCGTGAGCCGCCCGTCGCCGTCCGCCTCCGTCACCGCCGGCCGACCTCCTCCACGCCACGGTGAGCCTCTAACCCTCTTCTCCTCTTCATTTCGTGGCCTTGGAGACCCCAACCAGACCGTGACTCCCTCGTCTCCTCTCGGTTTCAGCCGCCCGTGCCGTCCCCATCGTCGTCGTCGTCCGGCTGCCGTCGCCACCGTCCCGCCGCCGTGACCCCTTGGTGAGTCCCCTAACCTCTTGTCCCTTGTGATTCCGTAGACTTGAGACCCCGCGGGACCCGAACCAACCTCACCATTCTCTCTCTTTCTCTCGGTCTCCCTCTAGCCGCCGTGAACGCCGGCCACCGTCCGCCCTCCTTCGCCGTCCAGCCGCCTCCACCGACCCCTCTAGGTAAGCTTTACTCACTAATCTTGACCTAGGCTAGTTGTATGCATGTGTGGTTTGTTGGATTAGTTGCTAATCAAGGTGATTAGTGGGTAATGTGTATAATTAAGCTAATTGGGCTTAGGCCATTCGGGTTTAGTATTGGGCCGTGTGTGTGGGCCGCGTGAGGAGAGGATTTGGGCCTTGGAAGTACGTATTTGGGCTGTATTTAGTGAAATGGGCGTGTACTATAATGGGCCTAAGCGAACTAATGGGCTTGGGGTTTCTAATTTGATACTAATTGGGCCTAAACAAGTCTAATTGGACTCAATTTGGATGATGGGCCTTGTATGGACGAACCATACAAGGCCCATCATCCAAATTGAGTCCAATTAGACTTGTTTAGGCCCAATTAGTATCAAATTAGAAACCCCAAGCCCATTAGTTCGCTTAGGCCCATTATAGTACACGCCCATTTCACTAAATACAGCCCAAATACGTACTTCCAAGGCCCAAATCCTCTCCTCACGCGGCCCACACACACGGCCCAATACTAAACCCGAATGGCCTAAGCCCAATTAGCTTAATTATACACATTACCCACTAATCACCTTGATTAGCAACTAATCCAACAAACCACACATGCATACAACTAGCCTAGGTCAAGATTAGTGAGTAAAGCTTACCTAGAGGGGTCGGTGGAGGCGGCTGGACGGCGAAGGAGGGCGGACGGTGGCCGGCGTTCACGGCGGCTAGAGGGAGACCGAGAGAAAGAGAGAGAATGGTGAGGTTGGTTCGGGTCCCGCGGGGTCTCAAGTCTACGGAATCACAAGGGACAAGAGGTTAGGGGACTCACCAAGGGGTCACGGCGGCGGGACGGTGGCGACGGCAGCCGGACGACGACGACGATGGGGACGGCACGGGCGGCTGAAACCGAGAGGAGACGAGGGAGTCACGGTCTGGTTGGGGTCTCCAAGGCCACGAAATGAAGAGGAGAAGAGGGTTAGAGGCTCACCGTGGCGTGGAGGAGGTCGGCCGGCGGTGACGGAGGCGGACGGCGACGGGCGGCTCACGGTGGCGGAGCGGAGGAGAGGCCAAGAGAGAGGGAGAGAGGGATGAGGGCTGGCCGAAAATGGTGAGGGAATGAGGGAGGAGAGAGAATGAGAGATTATAATGCATATGGGACAAAATGGAGGTTATAATGGGGTGGTTAGAATAGTGACATGGACTTGATGGATTTGATTTTCTTGGGAATTGTGCCATGATGTGATTGATTGATGTGTCTTGGGAATTGTGCCATGATTGATGTGACATCCGATTGATGTGACAACTGATTTGACTTGCCTCGATTTGCGTGCCAAATGCACCGATCGGGTCCCGAGCGCGAACGGATTTTGGACTGGATTTGGTGTCGGTCTATCGAATCTACTCTCAAAAATCCTAATTAGTCTCATTCTAAGGTCTGAGCATTTACCGGGGGCATTTCGGTAACTTTCCATTCACGTCTTGCTTCTCGACGTGCACCGGCTGTCTGACCTTCAGTCGACATTTCTGAAACTGACTTCGTTTCTTCATTGTGTTCACCTTACTGATTCGATTGTCCAATGCCGGATTTCATTTTTGTGGCCAATTTCATCAAATACCGACCCTGTCTCAGTCTCAGCCAACGGGCGGCTGATTGGGAAAAATTCCCAAATAGCCTTTCCCCTTCGGTTGGTCATCCCAGGGTAGCTAATCCTGAGTGAGCATCGACTAGAGTGTATTAACGAAGTATTTCCATTCATTTAGAAATTCTGACAATTGGGACGAATTTTTAGACTGTTACAATTCTTCCCTCCTTATAAAAATTTCGTCCTCGAAATTTACAATCTACATGTTCTAGCTCCAAAGCCAAAATTACATAGGCTATCCAAACAAGTACGGGTATTTTCTCTTCATCTCGTCTTCGCTCTCCCACGTAGCTCCTTCGGTACCATGGTGTTCCCAGATGACCTTGACCAGTGGAATCGTCTTGTTCCTGAGCACTTGCTCCTTGCGATCTTCAATCCTTACTGGCCTTTCCACGCAGGAGACGCGGTCATTCATTTCAATGACTTCATGATCGAGTATATGGCCAGGATCTGGCTTATACTTCCTCAACATCGATACATGAAACACGTTGTGAATCTGCGACAAGTTCGGCGGTAGTGCCAGACGATAAGCCAATGTCCCGATCTTCTCCAGAATCTCGAATGGCCCAACGAATCTGGGACTCAGCTTTCCCTTCTTGCCAAACCGAGATAATCCTCGCATCGGCGACACCTTCAGGAAGACATGATCTCCAACTTGAAATTCCAATGGCTTACGTCTCTTGTCTGCATAGCTCTTCTGCCTACTCTGGGCGGTCCTCAGTCTATCTCTGATCACCTTGACCGCCTCTATCGACTGTTGAACCAACTCCGGGCCTGTTATACTCTTCTCACCAACTTCGTCCCAACAGATTGGCGTCCTGCAGGCCCTTCCATACAATGCTTCAAACGGTGCCATCCTGATACTCTGCTGGTAGCTGTTGTTGTAGGCGAATTCCACAAGGTGCAACTGCTCTTCCCAGCCACCTTTGAAGTCTATAACACACGCTCTCAGCATATCCTCCAAAGTCTGTATGGTCCTTTCTGACTGCCCATCAGTCTGAGGGTGGTAGGCTGTACTGAACCTCAACTCTGTTCCCATGCACCCTGCAGACTCTTCCAAAATGTAGCTGTGAAGCGAGGGTCTCGATCTGACACAACACTTACTGGCACTCCATGCAGTCTTACAATTTGCCTCACGTACAGTTCAGCCAGCTTCTCCAATGTGGAATCCTTTCGCACTGCGATAAAATGTGCAGACTTGGTCAATCTGTCCACTATCACCCAGATTGAGTCATTTCCTCTCTGACTTCTTGGCAATCCCGTCACGAAGTCCATGGTGATGTGCTCCCACTTCCATTCTGGAATCTCCAATGGTTGCAACAGCCCTCCAGGCTTGCAATGCTGTGCCTTTACTTGTTGACACGTCAGGCACTTGGCCACATGCTTAGCCACATCCACCTTCATTCCATTCCACCAGTAGTGCTGACGTAGGTTCTGGTACATCTTCGTACTTCCAGGGTGGATACTATAATTGCTCCTGTGAGCCTCTGATAGAATTCTTTCCTTCAACTCCTCGTCGTTTGGCACGCACAGACGTCCTCTAAACTTTACTATCCCGTCTTCAGTCACCTTGAAGTCATCTTTCCTCTCCTCTGCATTTATCATTACGACCTTCTGGATGTCAGGATCCATCGACTGCAACTCCTTAATCCTCATTGAATCTCAGGCTCGATCTGTAAGGTAGCCATCAAGCTTGAGAGGGTTCCTACCTCGATCTTAAACTCTGAATCTCTGATCTCCTCCAGCAACGTCCATTCTTTAACCATCATATGCGCAACGCTCGACTTTCGGCTCAGAGCATCCGCCACCTTATTCGCCTTTCCTGGATGGTAAAGAATATCACAATCATAGTCTTTTAACAGTTCCATCCAACGACGCTGCCTCATGTTAAGCTCCTTCTGCGAGAATAGGTACTTTAGACTCTGGTGATCTGTATATATCTGGAACTTCTCTCCCACCAGATAGTGTCTCCAAATCTTCAATACGAACACTATGGCTGCCAGCTCCAAGTCATGCGGTTGGGTAATTCAGCTCATGTGGCCTCAGCTGTCGAGACGCATAAGCCACTACTCGTCCATGTTGCATTAGAACGCATCCCAGACCTCTTAGCGAAGCATCGCTGTAAATCTCAAATCCTCCAGGTCCGGATGGAATGGTCAGCACTGGCGCGGAAGTCAGTCGATCCTTCAGCTCCTGAAAGCTTTCCTCGCACTTTGCATTCCATTCAAACTTCGACTCCTTCTTCAACAATCTTGTCATCGGAGCGGCTATCGCGGAGAACCTTTCACGAAGCGTCTGTAATACCCAGCTAATCCAAGGAAGCTTCTTACTTCAGTTACGGTCGTAGGCCTCGGCCACTTCTCTACTGCCTCGATCTTCGCTGGATCTACCGATATTCCTTCTCCAGATACGATGTGTCCAAGGAATGCCACTCTACTCAGCCAGAACTCACACTTACTAAACTTCGCATATAGCGAGTGCTCCCTTAAGGTCTGCAGAACGGTCCTCAAATGTTGCTCATGGTCCTCAGAGCTCTTCGAGTATACCAGAATATCATCGATGAAGACTATTACGAACTGATCCAGAAACTCCTTGAACACCCTGTTCATCATATCCATGAATGCAGCTGGGGCATTTGTCAATCCAAATGGCATGACGGTGAACTCGTAATGCCCATATCTCGTCCTAAAGGCAGTCTTCGGGATATCCTCCTTCTTGATTCTTAGCTGGTGATAGCCTGTCCTTAGGTCTATCTTAGAGAATACACATGCTCCTTCCAGCTGATCAAACAGATCATCAATCCTTGGCAAAGGGTACTTGTTCTTGATCGTCACTTGGTTTAGTTGTCTGTAGTCTATACACAGCCTTAACGTGCCATCTTTCTTCTTCACAAACAGCACGGAGCTCCCCACGGTGAAGCACTGGGGCGGATAAATCCTTTATCCAGTAGCTCTTGCATTTGTACCTTCAGCTCCTTCAACTCAGACAACGACATCCTATACGGTGCTTTTGAGATCGGCTCAGTCCCAGGTGCCAACTCGATTACGAACTCAACCTCCCGCTCTGGTGGCAAGCCAGGCAACTCCTGCGGGAATACATCAGGGTATTCTCTCACTATAGGCACCTCCTCCAACTTCACTTCGGGGACAGACGAATCCGTCACTGATGCTAAGAACCCTAGACAACCTTGGTCCATTAGCTTGGTCGCTTCTAGGGCTGAAATCCAAGGAATTGAGGTTCCACCTCGATTTCCCTTAAACTCATACTCAGGCCCATCTACTGGGTTCAGCCTTATTATACTTCTACTGCAGTCAATAACTGCTCCATGTCTAACCAACCAATCCATGCCGACGATTACGTCGAAATCATACATGGGCAGGACAGCTAAGTCAATCCTCTCAATTCTATCTCCCAAAGCTATCTCACACCCCTTACACCCTAACATAACAATTACTTTATCTTTCAACGGGGTGGCCACATGCAATACAACATCCAACGGTCTAGTTTCTATTCCAGCCAACTCAGCAAAACGTGCAGATATGAACGAATGGGATGCACCAGGATCAAACAAAGCATAGGCGGTATGACCACAGAGAGAAACGGTACCTGTGATCACCCCTGGCGCATTCTCAGCATCCTTGCGCGCCACAGCATAGACTCGTCCCTGAGCAGGTGGACGGTTCAGAATTCCTTGCGGGGCATTGACCACTGCGGCTGCTGCTGCGGTTGGAACTGCGGTCTTGGACCATTCTTCGGGCAGTTCCTCCAGAGGTGTCCCAATTGTCCACACCCAAAGCATCCGCCCGTCTTCTTCGGGCACGGGTTGTTTCCATGTCTTCTGCCACAATCACGGCAGTTCTGATTTTCAGGGTGCGACGGCTTTCCCAAAGTTCTTCTCGCAGGTGGGACGAACCTGCGGTTGTCTCTCATCGGCCTCTTGCCGAAATTTCTGTTGTCCCTTCCAGGCATGAACCGTGATCCAGATGCGGCAGCTTTCTCCTGTAGGTCTCTCTCTATCGCCAGAGCTCGCTCGTACATCTCGTTGTAATCTCTCAGCCCAGTGGCGATTAGCATGCTCTTCAGCTCAGATCTCAAGCCTTCTCTGAACCTTCTTGCTTTGTCCCATGGGTCCTCTATCAGCCTTCGAGTGAATTTGGACAGTCTAGCAAATTCGCCTTCACACTGGTCCACGGTCATTGACCCTTGGCGAAGCCTGATGAACTCCTCCATTTTCTCTCCTGGGCTGCCTCGGAGAAGTACTTTCCATTAAATGCTGCACAGAAAGCAGCCCAGTTTGGCCTCATATCGTCAGGAAAGACTCGTCCTCTGGTGGCCTTCCACCAATCATCTGCAGTGCTCTGGAGCTGATAGGTCGCCAGTGAGACCTTCTCTTCATCTGGCAGCACGGTGAACGCTTTCTCCAGCTGCTCGATCACGAGGCAGCTACTTCGAGTGCCATCAAACTTCGAGGGTTGCTGTGACAGTCTGAAAATTCGACCAATTGTCAGAATTTCTAAATGAATGAAAATGCTTCGTTAATACACTCTGGTCGACGCTCACTCAGGATTAGCTACCCTGAGCTGACCAACCGAAGGGGAAAGGCTATCTGGAATTTTTCCCAATCAGCCGCCCGTTGGCTGAGACTGAGACAGGGTCGGTATTTAATGAAATTGACCACGAAATGAAATCCGACATTGGACAATCGAATTAGTAAGGTAAACACAATGAAGAAATGAAGTCAGTTTCAGAAATGTCGTCTGAAGGTCAGACAGCCGGTGCACGTCGAGAAGCAAGACGTGAATGGAAAGTTACCGAAATGCCCCCGGTAAATGCTCAGACCTTAGAATGAGACCAATTAAGATTTTGAGAATAGAATCGATAGACCGACACCAAATCCTGTCCAAAGTCCGTTCGCGCTCGGGACCCGATCGGTGCATTTGGCACGCAAATCGAGGCAAGTCAAATCAGTTGTCAAATCAATCAATGTCTTGTCAATCCAATCAATCAAATCATGGCACGAGTCCCATGCACATCAATCCATCAACATGTCATGTAAAATCACATCCCTAACACTATTACCCCTCTAACCACCCCACTACTTATTTTATTTGAAATTTTATGGATTATAATCCATTTCTCTCTCTCTCTTCCCTCAAACTTTCGGCCACCACTCCCTCTCCTCTCTCCCGATCGCTCGCTCTCTCCCTCTCGGTCCCCCTTGCTCGTCGGCCGCCGCGCGCCACCGTCCGCCGCCCGAGCCGCCGACCAGCCACCGTCGTCGCTTCATCCTCCTCCGGTGAGTCTTCTAGCCCGTCCCTCTCTTCATTTCGTGGCCATGGAGGTCCCTTGGAGCCGCCCAACCTCACCGTCTCTCTCTCTTCCTCTCGGCTCCGTCCGCCCGTGAAGACCGCCGGCCACCATCCGCCGTCCTTCGCGGCGCGCCACCGCCATCATCAGCCTTCAACCTCGGCCGGTGAGTCCCTTCTCTCCCTTCCTCTCCTTGTTGCCGTGGCCGTAGGCCCTTAGAGCCGACCGTGACTCTCTCTCTCTCTCGGTTTTCCTTAGCCGCCGCGAGCTCCACCGTCCTCCGCCCGTCCGTCGCCGTCCAGCTGCCGTGTCCAGCCCTCCACCGGTAAGCAACCCACTAATCTTGACTTAGGCTAGTTGTATGCTTATGTGGTTGGTTGGATTAGTTGCTAATCATGGTGATTTGTGGGTAATATGTGTAATTTGGTGTTAATTGGGGTTAGGCCATTCGGATTGCTAGTGGGCCGTGTGCGTGGGCCGTGTGAGGAGAGAATTGGGCCTTGAAACTATGCTAATGGGCTGGAATTAGGGTAATGGGCGTGTGGACTAATGGGCCTAAGGATTATATTGGGCTCGGGATTCTAAATTTAAGCTATTTGGGCCTAAATGAACCTAATTGGACCTAATTGGACTAATGGGCTCATAATGGACGAAAATTACTTTGAATGGGCCCAAATAATAGTTGGAAACATTAAAAGAGGAAGCCCATTAATGTACATGGGCCTAAAATGGTAATTGGGCCTAAAATGGGCTAAATGGGCTTAATTGGTTAACTTTTAAAAATGGGCTTGGGCCCTACACGAAATTAATTCTAATTGGGCCTTAACTTTATAATGGGCTCAACTTTAATTAATGGGCCTTAGAATCTAAATGGGCCTTACTAATTTTAATTAGCCCAACCTAATCTAATGGGCCTAATCTACTTCATTCAACCTTGAACCTTAGTGGGCCCAGCTTGACTAATGGGCTCTAAACCTTATAATGGGCCGACTTACCTTAATGAACTTAATTACCTTTGAGGGCCTTGGGCCTTGGATCGGGCTTTAGGTCCAATTGAACTGGAACCCTCAAATTGGGCCCTGAACCAACTTAGCCTAATTCATTTACACCCAAAGGATTGTCTAACATTAAATCACTAGTCATGGGTTATTAACTCCAGGGGAATAGCATGGGTGTTTGGGCTTAGGCCGAGTGATCAGATTTGCTAGATGAGAGCCCAATTGTTATGGGTCTGACTCGAGAATCAATGAGTGATATCCTATCATATCTGTCTGACTGAGAAATTGTGCGTGGGCCCTTGGATTTTCTTATGGCTTGACTTGTTGTGCACGTGAGGGTGTGGTAGTTGCTTGACGCGTTCTATACTTGTGCATATATGCCATGTCATGCATGCTCTATGTTTGATTTGCTGATTGCAATCCCGTGGCCCGCATACATTGAGAGCATGGCATGAGTCACCGGAGCTGTGACGCGAGAATGTGCCCAGAGGGGAAGTGGAGAGAAAAGGGAGACCAATGTAAGGCGTTTGAGACGCATTGTGGTAATTGCCGTATGGCACTGTTGGGTGAGCCCTGATGGGATCTGGAGTGACAGATAGGCATGGTCTATTGGGACCCGTTATGGCCGGTTGAGGCCTGAGTATGATCCATTGGGATCCGACATGGCCGGTTGAGGCCTGTAGCATTGCATATGGCATTTGATTGACATCTTGTGCCCATCTGTATAATATGATCTGTGTCGTGATAATTTGTACGCGTGTTAGTCATGTTGGGGTCTGGTGCCGAGGGGACTGAGAGTGTCTGAACCCTGGACCGTGAACCTAGTCCATTGGATAGGACCGACCCTACTGATATACGCTATCCTACGTTAGGATTAGTGGTGAGCTTATTGAGTTTCGACTCATGGGCGGTGGTTGCCCTTCTTTTACAGATCCAGGTCTCCCATGATGGCCGCACCGCCGATGCTTTTTGGACTGCCAGTGCAGATGGACACCGAGATTACCCTCCATTTTGACATGCACGCCACTCTGTGGCATAGGCATGTGACCACCGTGTTAGTAGATCAGGGTGGACCTTATCTTGTACCCCATAGATACGAGGCCTGGTTTAGAGAGGGCCTGTATGGCTTCGAAGGACCTCAGAGAGACTCCCCGATCCCCATGGAGGACGACCCGATCTTGCTGCAGCCAGCCGAGTATGGAGGCGAGGTGGTCGATCCCGACCCACTGCAGGAGATGCCGTCACCAGGACGATCCGAGATTGATGGTCACGAAGAGGGTGACGCGATGGACACTGACGAGGAGGATCCAGAGGAGGACCAGAGGAGGACCCCGAGGAGGATCCTGAGGAGGAGTTCGAGATGGATTGAGTTCTGCTGTACTGGTCTAGTCTTTTTGGAGAGAGCGTAGATAGCTTGACCATAGCGAGGTTTTCTTTTGGGAGTCTGTATCTAACGCTCTATATATATATATATGTGATGTGTATTACCTTTTGTAAAAGTGTTCTTGTCCTTTCTCGCTACCCTACCATCTTATGTATGTATGCATGTGTAGAAGGCACACTTCCGCAGGTTTTAGATTGTTGTCATTTTGCGCTAGCGTCGCTTGGCCGCGATGAGTATCCTGGGCCGTCGCTACTCGTAGGCCAGGTGTACGCAGGGATTCGTTGAAGTGGTACGAACAGGGGTGTCGCGTGATCGAATGGGGTTCGGGGCGTGACATCCCCGTCGGAAGTGGTATCAGAGCAAGGTCAGCTCGATACGAGACCGTTCGAGGACTTGGAGTGATAAGGCTGATGAATTTTGGGGTAGACAGATAGAAAGACCCTAGACCTAGGAAGTAGGAAGGGTAAAATGCATGAATTGATTGGCGCATGTGTTTGCTAGTAGGGCTAGATGGTTAGTCTAGCGTAGCCATAAACTGTGATGTTTCAGGCTAACTTGCAGATGCGTCAGGACCTGAGGTAAGGTTCTAAAGCATAGCCCCATGAGTAGGGTGCTTGATTGCCGATTGCTGGGTGGTTAGACTGCTAGATACTGCATGTGTTTGTATGCCTAGTCAGCTGTTGCGCGCTGCCTGACCATCATGCATTGCACGATTTCTGCATTAAAGGAAAATGGTTTAAAATGAAGATGATTTAAAAACAAAGAGTCAAGGTTTGAAAAGTGCATGCATCATATTTTATTGGGTTGGGTAACCGTCAGCCTGGTATGGGACAGGCCTGACGGGACGTCTAAAAACTGCAATGAAGCGTGGTATGGGACACGTGGAGTGGGATTCTCTCTGGCTGTGGGTGACCTAGGACAACTGTTCGCACCAAGAAATGAGGAGGGCGGGGAGTGGTCGCCGGGGCGGAGACCCGATCAAGGAGCGGCTCCTGACAGGCTTCTAGTTGAGGTGGCGAACAGAGTGGCCTAGGTTGTGCATTGTCAGGGTGAGTCTAGGTGTCTTCCTAGTCCAATCGCATTTAAAAGCTGCAGCGAACTTTCCATGCATATTCATGTCAGTAGACGCGAGAGTAGGCGAAAGCTTGATTGTTAGTTTTAGAATTCGAATTCCTGAATGGGAATTTCGTTGGTATAGGTGTGAGTGAGAACTAGAAAGGATGAGCAATAGGGGCAGAAGACCCAGTGCTGGAGCGTCAAGCTCAAGGGCTCCTGCGCCTGAAGGAGACCCGAGGATAGAAGAAATGATGAGGGTGTTGACAGAAGTCAGCAATTTGATGGGTAGGCAAGCTGCTGAGAGAGCTGCCACTGTTGCCCAAGCAGCTGAGGTCGCCTTGGCCGCTGCAAATGGAGCCCATGGGGGCAATGGGCATGGCAATGGAGGACGCCAAACCCATCACATAGTGGAGCAGTTCTTGAAGCTACAACCGTCAAAATTTGATGGCACTGGAGGACCTGAGGTAGCTGCCTCGTGGATTGAGCAGCTGGAGAAGGCATTTACCGTGCTTGGATGCACAGACGAGGAGAAGGTCTCACTGGCGACCTACCAGCTCCAGAATACGGTAGATGACCGGTGGAAGGCCACCCGTGGACGAGTCTTTCCTGATGGCATGAGGCCGAACTGGGCTGCTTTCTGTGCAGCATTCAATGGGAAGTACTTCTCGGAAGCCGCCCAAGAGCGAAAGATGGAGGAGTTTATAAGGCTCCGTCAGGGGCAAATGACTGTTGATCAGTATGAGGGCGAGTTCGCCAGATTGTCTAAGTTCGCTCGAAGGCTGATAGAGGACCCGTGGGATAAAGCAAGAAGATTTAGAGAAGGTCTGAGGCCGGAGCTGAAGAGCATGATAATTGCCACTGGGCTGAGGGACTATAATGAGATCTATGAACGAGCCCTGGCGATAGAACGGGATCTACAAGAGAAGGCTGCCGCATCTGGATCGCGGTTCATGCCAAACAGGAACTTCAGGGATTTCGGCAAGAGGCCGATGAAGGACAACCGCAGGTTCGTCCCACCTGCGAGAAAGACTTTGGGAAAGCCGCGTTTTGCTGGAAATCAGAACTGCCGTGACTGTGGCAGGAGGCATGGGAACAACCCCTGTCCGAAGAAGACGGGAGGATGCTTCAGGTGTGGGCAGATGGGGCACCTTCAAAGGAACTGCCCAAGGAATGGTCCGAGACCCCAGTTCCAACCGCAGCAGCAGCCACCAGTGGCGAATGCACCTCAAGGGTGTGACAGTCTGAAAATTCGACCCAATGGTCAGACTTTCTAAATGAATGGAAATACTTCATTAATACACTCTAGTCGACG
Organism: Psidium friedrichsthalianum; assembly: GCA_019149425.1. Lineage (NCBI taxonomy): Eukaryota > Viridiplantae > Streptophyta > Magnoliopsida > Myrtales > Myrtaceae > Psidium > Psidium friedrichsthalianum. The sequence goes on from JAGVVM010021573.1 coordinate 14,703, forward strand.
CTCACTCAGGATTAGCTACCCTGAGCTGACCAACCGAAGGGGAAAGGCTATCTGGGAATTTTTCCCAATCAGCCGCCCGTTGGCCTGAGACTGAGACGGAGTCGGTATTTTAGTGAAATTGACCACAAAATGAAATCTGACAATGGACAATCGGATCAGTAAGATAAACGCAATGAAGAGATGAAGTCGGTTTCGGAAATGTCGACTGAAGGTCAGACAGCCGGTGCACGTCGTGAAGCAAGACGTGAATGGAAAATTACCGAAATGCCCCCGGTAAATGCTCAGACCTTAGAATGAGACTAATTAGGATTTTTGGGAGTAGAATCGACAGACCGACACCAAACCCAGTCTAAAATTCGTTCGCGCTCGTGACCCGATCGGTGCATTTGGCACGCAAATCGAGGCAAGTCAAATCAGATGTCACATCAATCAATCAATCAAATCAATCGCGTCATGGCACAATTTCCAAGGTTGTCAATCAATCACATCAAGTATACATCAAATGTCTCATAACCCCATTACCTAACCCCACTATCTAATTTATTTGAATTCCACCTATATAATCTATTCCCTCTCTCTCTCCTCATTCATAATTTCGGCCACCCTCTCTCTCTTCTCTCCCTCTCTCCCGATCGTCTCTCTCTCCCTCACGGCTCCCTCTTCGCTCGGCGCGCCGTGGAACTCCGCCGCCCGCCACCGTCCTCCGTCGCCGTCGCCTTGCCACGCCACGGTGAGTCTCTAAACCTCCACCTCTCTTCATTTCGTGGCCATGGAAGCCCCCTTGGGAGCCGAACCAACTCTCACCGTCCCTCTCTTTCTCCCGGCCGTGTAGCCGCCCGAGACCGTCCGCCCGTCCGCCCGTGAAACCGCCGCCAACCAGCCACCGTCCCGCCTCCGTGACGCCTCGGTGAGCCTCCCTTACCCTTCTCCTTGTCGTCTTCGTGGCCCTTGTGAGCCGCCATGGCCGACCCGACCTCACTCTCTTCTCTTTCTCCTCTCGGCCGGCCTAGCTCGTCCGCCGCGGACACCACCCGTCGCCGTCGTTCCGCCCGTCCCGGCGCCGGCCAACCATCACCGACCCCTCTAGGTAAGCTCCATCCCCTAATCCTAGTTTAGGCTAGTATGTATATGTGGAGATGGTTGTGCTAGTGGCTAATCTAGTGGTTATGGCTTAATATGTGCAATTAGGCTTAATGGTGCAATTTGCTTGATTATGAAATTTGAATGGGCTTGAGGTGTGGGCTGTAGTTGATTGATTGGGCCGAGGATTAACTCTAGTGGGCCGAAATTCATGGGCTAGGCGTGAGGAGTTACGGGCCAAAGTAAGTTAATGGGCCTTGGGACTTAATTTTGGACTAATTGGGCCTAAACTAATCTAATTGAACCCAAGATTATTGATGGGCCTTGTTTGGACGAGAATGAGTATTAATTGGGCCCAACTTATAAATTAGAATATTAATTTATGAAGCCCATTAATGTACATGGGCCTAGAATGACTAAATGGGCCTAAAATGGGCTAAATGGGCTTAATTGGTTAATCTTTGAAATTGGGCTTGGGCCCTACACGAAAATTTAATAGTTAATGGGCCTTAATTACATAATGGACTTAAGAATTATTAATGGGCCTAAGATTGGTAATTGGGCCTTGAATTCTACTTGGACCCAACTTAATTTATTAAGCCCAATTAGGTTTAATGGGCCTAATCCACGACACTAAACCTTAAATCCTATCGAACCCAACTCGACTTATGGGCTTAAAACTCTTTAATGGGCCGAATTTCATTAATGGACTTACTAACCTTTATGCGCCATGGGCCTTGGTTCGGGCCTTAAGCCCATTTGACTTGAATCCTATAATTGGGCCTTAAACCCAACCGAGCTTAATTCAACTACACCGGGGGAACAATAAAACATCGAATCAATAGTCATGGGTTATTAACTCCAGGGGAATAGCTTGGGTGTTTGGGCTTAGGCCGAGTGATCAGGTTTGCTAGACGAGAGTCCAATGGTTAGGGATTTGACC
>JAGVVM010021574.1:0-29341 GCA_019149425.1 Psidium friedrichsthalianum
TTGTTCGGAGTATCAACAGCAATGACTCGGTGAAAACGGTAGCACAGCAACGCCTTGGGACAGTGTTGGGACGGTAACACTAGAGACGGATCAGCCACTGATTCTCGGGTCTTCAAGCCTTCGATCACAGCAGCTTGCAGCGAGATGGGCAGCATTCGAGTGAGGGCAACACCAGCGGATCGGAGGCAGCGGCGCTGCTTGGACATGGTGGACAGGACGCGTTCGATGGTGGTGTCGAGGCTAGTCCAGAAGTCATTAGAGCTAGTTCAGCAATAGGAGGTGTAACCGGTTTAATGGTGGCTTAGTAGGAGTCGGGAGTGGATCTCATTAACAAAGAAAACCATCACCTGAGAAACTAGACCTTCTCTCCTGCTCTAAAAACTTCTCATGCACTCTCTGAGATTTCTTGATTTTCTGAGCAAACGTTTTTTTCCTAACACACCACTGACCTTACTCTTCTTATATAGGCTAGGATATTCATCTTTGACAAGGAAAAGAAATATATCTTTTATCCCCTCTCAATCAATGAGATTCACTTTTGCTTTTTTCCTTTTCCACTGGTGTGAAATATGGCTAGAGATCAAGCTTTATGCGATTTTCCTTTTCTGTAATGCTATAAGCCATTATACTCTCTTTTTTTATACTCTATTGATTAGGGGTGATCCGTTCCCGGTCCGGTCCGGTTTCCCCTCAAGAACTGGGAACCGAACCGGTGGTCCCGATTCCCAATTTGTCGAACCGGGAACCGGACCGACCATCCGAGAACCGGAACCGGACCGGACCGCAAAATGGACCAGACCGAACCGAACCGGTCCGGACCCGACCAAAAAAAATATATAACCAAAATTATTCTCTAATTGTTGAAATAAATAACGTTATAGAACTTCAATGTCTATATAAAATGACTTCCCAATAATAAAAAAGGCCCATGGAACCGAAAGAGATTCACGGACCGAATTAGGAAAAAAAAAAATTTTAAAAAGGACCAATCCGGTCCGGCATCCCGGTCCGGTCCTAGAAACCGGGAACCGACCGCCCGGTCACCGGTCCCCAATTTTAGGAACCGGGAACCGACCGGACCTCTATAGAACCGGGAACCGGACCACCGGTCCCGGTCCTGTCCGGGCGGTCCCGTTTCGGGTGGGCCAAGTTGCTCACCCCTACTACTGATGCATATCACATTTGAATGTCTTTTTGCATTGCCTTTTTCTTTTTTTTAACAACAAGATATATTTGTTTTTATCAACATGCCCCCGCGTGTGATTTCATCCACTTTTCAACTGTGAACTTGGTTAAATTTTCAATTTTATGGACTTGTTCCAGATCATTTACTTAAAGCTCAGAACTCCTATCACTTCAATTCATCCAATGCTAATCCGATTAATTTAATTTGTGAACATCCGCTTAGTCCCTACTCACCGCCGGTCCCAACTTGATGCAAAATGCAATGCACATGAATGCTAAAAATTAAATATGAACTTTGAATTTATTTTTTGGTGGAATTAAATTTACTCCCGGATTTTTATGAAAAATAAATGATTAAAAAAAATCAAATTTAGGTGTCAACAGTATCACTAGTTGCCCTTGCCACGTGCCCATGCTCAAATTTTCAAACTTCTAGCAAAAATTGTGTCATATATAAAGTCAACCGTATTTATGGGTTGTAACACCTCAAATCCTATTTGCATGATTTTTTTCTTTTTACCTTATAAGTAATTTAAATTTTGTGATTCATGCACTTTAATCTCCTCAAATATAAATTTTCTGAAACTTCACAACTCTCAAATGTATTGTCAGTATATTTACAACAAATTTGTCATTATTTTAGATTTCGACAAGAAAGCCAAAAAAGTGTCTTTTATTTTTGCTTAAGATTAAGCAAACAAACTCTATTCTAGGTGAAAACTATTCATTCAATCCTTAACATATTATAAGGATGCAAATTCCCTTCTAAACTTCTCAATTTATCGATCAATCTTAAACCTTTGAGCAAAATTCTAGAGTAGCCATTCTAGTCAATTTTCGCAAGAAATAGCTGACATGACAATGTGCCATGTAGGAGAGCCAACAATCATTGGATCACTATATTAGCAATTTAGGCGAAATCGACCAGAAGAATTACATTGAAATTTTGTACAACGGTTTAGGATTAGATTGACAAAATTTAAGAAGTTCAGGACTGAACTGGGGTTCGTACAATATGTTTAGGACTGATAGAGTAATTTTCTCCTCATTCTGTACATACAGGTTCAAACTATGTAATTGTTATTAGCATACTTGTTAGGATATAATATTGTACAATAAATTTTCTTCTTCCTGATTTCACACGAGAAGAGCAATATAGACTATAGTACTTCACTTAGATAATGTGATCCTGGTCATGCATTCGGAATATATTTGTGAAGCAAACAACAAGAAAATGGGACCAAATCAAAAATAAAACAACAAAAAAAGGGAGAATGTTGTAGCGATTTCAAACTGTTAGTTGAAGGTTCTAATGCTATATCAGACGGTTGGTTAAAGCTCTAAAATATATCCTAACTAATGGAGTCTTGATACAACTAATTCCTAACAAGCTCATGCGACAATATGGTTGGCCTCGTCTTTAATGAGAAACAACAATATTTAAACGTGTACACATCGAATGGTAGGTTATCATAGATGAAAAATGTGAAGACGTGGCAGGAAGATGGGAACATTTCATTTCTTTTAGAGCCAAGGCGAACCTTTAGGGGTTAAAGGTCGAAAGTAGCCCTTCTACAAGAGAAAGCAATTCTAAACAAATAGGAGCATACTCAATGGATGGCTAAAGTACATTATAAGTGTCAAAATTGGTGCACGGTACTCACTTTAGTGGTAAAATTTTCAAAACGATTACTTAAGTGCCAATTTTTTTGAAAAATGATCACTTTAATATCAACTCTGATTTGAGGTGACGTGGCTTGCCAGAAATCCAACATGCCTTTTTTTTTGGTTAATATTTGAGTTAACATGGCTCGCTGGAGTTGGCACTGAAGTGAGTATTGTTTAAAAAAAAAATTTGACACTAAAGTGACTAGTTTTCAAAAAAATTAGCACTTAAGTGATCATTTTAAAAAAAATTGATATTTAAGTGATCGTTTTGAAAGTTTTGGCACTGAAATGATAATAAAAAATTTGGCACTTAAATGATACATTTGAAAGTTTTAGCACTAAAGTGAGCATCGCAGACAAATTTTGGTACTTGTAGTGTACTTAAGCCCTCAATGGACAGTTCGACCTCAAAGATTTACCATGATTGGCAAGTAATCAATAGATATCTTTCTTTTAAATTTGAATCCAACATAATTGCCATCATAAATCTCTTTATCTTTCCTTTCTTATGGCAATCGAAACTATCTAAAAATTGATTTAAACGTCTACTTAATACTACTTTATTTCTATTGATTTGAATATTTACACTGTTTCTCTTCATGCGTTGATATAGAAATCTACCTTGTTTTTGTTTCAGTAACGTAGGTGGAAAGGGGCAACCTGCGGTAATAATTGTCTCTAACCCTTATCATAAGGATCCCACATCCTCCACCTTTTGATAAGTAATGATGGTGCGTTTGGTTCGATTATTGAAGAAAGCTTTTGAGACAATGCAAAGTACTTTGGTTAAAAGGGTTTTCGAAAATGTGAGTGTTTGGTGAATTATATTTAAAACTGCATTGGGAAGTAGCTTGGATTTATATTGTATTTCAAAAAATCACAATTTGGAAAGGGCTTTTTCTTTTTTTATATATAATAAAATCAAACAAATGAAGGGCTCAGGCGATCCCATCGATGGTTGTCAGGGTCACACAACCCACCCAAGCAACATTGTTAAGGCCAGACCTGGCTTGCCAAAAGCCAAGTTTGGCCTCCTTGGTAGCCTGGGCCCTTCACCGGTGACGTCACACGAGTGTGAGAATATTTTCAAATTTATGAAAGTTTAGCAAGGACAAAGTTGAAAGAAACAATATATATATAGCATGTTTAGACATACACAGAACCCACCTCCAAACTAACCTTGGTTAAAGGTCTTTAGAGTCCCTTGAAAATGCAATGCATCTCTCCAAAGCTCTTTAGAAAAAAAATTCCAAAAGGCAATTGCATTTGCTTAAAAGTTTTAGAGCCCTCCCTTTCCTGCTAGGATTGGAAATCCTATATTTTACATATCCATATTTTTTTTTTCCCAATTAAATCAATGAAAGCCTTTTCAACGGCATCCTTTCGCATTGGTGGCGAGTGGAGTGCCACAATCCCATTTCCTAAGGGAACCCTCTCTGATAAGGAAGGAATGGTAGCTTTCTCTACTACCGGCTAGAGAGCATTGAACCTATCCTATCATTGGTACTTGTCTAATACTTTGAGTATCTGGGGCCTCACCTTTGTGTGAAGAAGGATTCCTACTAGTCTCCCTTCTCAATGCTCGGTCCTATTGCTAGTATGCTCCATCCCCCGGACCAGTGGGCTGTACAAGTCATTATTATACCATCCCTCTAGCAGACAGGCCAGTCCGATGTTCATCGGATCATATATTGAATGCTAACCAAAAGAGGAAGAGCTTTATAAAGAGAGTTGCTTACTACGAAAAGCAGCTCGGAAAATGGTTCCCAAAGGCAACCGAAGAAGGCAAAGCTCCGTTAATTCGGAGTAATTAGTTTGCAATGGTTGGGTCAAAATTGAGACTTAGGCTGGGCTTGAGAATACTCCTTTTACCTTATTTGGTCGGTCCATAATTCACAAAGTATGGTCGCAGCCCGTTCACTAAAACAAAAGGGCATTTAACTTTTTCAGTCCTCCATGTATCCACCATAGAGGTAGCCATATGAAAAACTTGTGATCTTACCCAGCACATTCTCTGATTCCTCTTTAAAAGACATGCAAAAATTATTGTAAAGATCATGTTGTGACATCGTAAATGCCGATAATGAGATCTGTTTTACGTCTCCTATTCAAATGCAGTAAAGATTGTCTCCCCCCTTCGGTCCGATCTCTCTCTCTGTGTGCTTATTGTTGTTTTTCTTGTGAATAACATGAGGATTCGAATCTTAATGTTCGACTTATTCCCGCGGATACATTCCAAAACCGCTATCATCCCCATTTATTAGATAAGACTTTATCTACACGATAGTGGGCGTGGCCCCCAAGGTTAATCTGTGAGGGTGACCTTGTGACTGGGACACGGGATCTGCTGGATTGAATGAGACATTTAATTGCTCAGCAACCCTACTTCACAATTCTTTTCCTAGAGAAGATGGAGATGCAAGAGCCATTCCATTGTTACCTAAGTTGACCGCCATATGTGTAACGCTAGAAGAGATATGCTAAATAGCCGAGGGGATCAGAGATGAGATAAGCAGCTGTTCGATTCATTTAACCTGATTAAGACCTTTACTTTACGAAGACATGAAATTCATTTTTGTGAAAGTCACCCATCAACCAAAGGGGCATTTGCATTGCACTTGGTATTAATACTCTAATACATACATTGCATCTTGTCTTTGGTATTAGTGGATTCAATTTTTTAAATCATCTCAAGAATAAAGATGTAAGGCTTCTTTAACCTTGGATCCCTCCCCAGAATACACCAAATCGAAGTAGAGACACGATACGGACCCGATATTGCAAATGCACTTACCCATTCCCTAGCACCACTGGGCAAATCATAATGAAACCAACTACGCACAAACTGCTCCTAACTCCATGTGCTGGTAAGTCCAGACATTCATGATCTTGTCCTTGTTGCCATTTCTGGGCCTTAGTCTCCCACCAGGACTTGCCCTTTTTATTGTTACATCGGCTTTCAACTTTGCTTTGGGGAAATTCCGAAGTGACAAAGACGCATGAACCAATGTGATCCAAGAAGGCCACATGATCATGTCCTTCGAGAAGCGTCGTGAACTAACCACGGGATGAACTTCAGAGACTGATTCCCCACAGTGAAAACAGCATTCGATCGTTATCATTAAGGGTGATCGGTTCCCAGTTTGGTCTTGTCCCACCTTGGAAGCATGAACAAGACATTGGACTTGGACCAGATGTTCGGTCCGGTCCTGCTCCCGAATGGTCTAGTGAAATTAGTTGCATGCGCTTGAAATACATATTCACATTTTAAATGTATAAAAGTACCATAACAATTAAGAGTTTTTTTTTTTTTGGTTGAAAATTAAGAGTTTAAATGGTTTCTTATAAATAATTTTAAAATTAAAAAATAATCAGTTGGGTCCAGGTGGGCGGCAATTCCAAGAGTGGAATCGCCCACCAGACCGGCAATTACTAGTTCCAATTTTATGGAACAGAGAATAGGACCGGCGCCCCGAGAACCAGATCAAACCGTCAATTCAACCTCGGTCCGAGAAGTTCTCGATCCGATTGATTCTTATTGCTGATCCCTAAGTTCCATGCATGTTGATGGTCATCTAAACTAGAACGGGTTGATTCAATTCGTTTGATCATTCATCAACATGTAACTAGGGCAAATAATTAGATACCACCCAAGTATAAATCCCTAGGCTCCGTTTATTCGTGAAAAATGAATAATTTGAAAAAAAAAATTCCAAAATCGAGGGCTCATAATATTTACAAAAATGAAGCAACACTAAATATTATAACACTAATATTATTTCAAGTGATACAATATATTATTTTTTGGAAAATGATTTTCAAATTATTCATTTTTCGTAAAATTAACTGAGCCTCTCATTCGCCATCTCACACATATGGTCTGGACTCCATTCGATGTTAGGATGGCACTGTTACGTGAGAACAAACGGAAAATATACCGAGCGTGTCCAAGCTTACATAGCTTAGATCGAATTAAGATCATCTCGATGATCTCATTACCTGATCTAAAGAATTGTTGAAATGTGAGCTACATTACATGTGGAAGTGGGAAGGGACTTAAGGAGGGGCGGCGCACCGCCACCGTTGGCCCAATAAGAATTTGAAAAAAATAATAATAATAACTTGTGAATGTGATATTTCAATCCAAAAATTCATCTCAACCTCTCGCCGACCTCAAATTCGTGGTCCACCGATCACTGGAAAGGTTTAACTTGCATGAAGACATAGCTTTCTTTACCTTTTCTGGGTGGGACATGATCTTGGGGCATCGATTGCAATCGACATGATTTGGTCTTTTTTTTCCAAAAAGAAAACGACCGTCTTCCTTTTCACCCCTTCTGTACATGAATGTTCCAGATTTTACGGGTTTTAAAAAGAATATCGTTTTACAGAATTGTTGAACTAGTGCTAGGGTCACAAGTTGGTTTTTTACTTCCATAGTTGCGGCAGTAACAGGTAAACCTTTTTGTCTAGGATGGGGAGAATTCTATGGGCCAATCTTGACATATTGGGTTCTAACATCAACAACAACAACAACAACAACAACAAAAAGTGGGTTTCAACTTTCAGACGATGATAATTGGAAAGAAGAACCAAAAATTAAAGCAAATGGATAATTTTGACAATTTTTGGGAGAAACTAATAGTTTGGTGATCATGTTACAATGCGTAACATCTCCTCATTTGAAGTGGTTTTGTTAGATGTCTAGTCAAGCGCATTCAGGTGTCCCTACACCTATTGATCAGCTTTTAGGTCGTGATTATCAGCTGAGGAAATCACGTTTAAGGGCAGTCTTCCATGCATGAGAGCATCTTCAATAACGAATGAATCACTTAATTTGGCAGACATGCGCAGCAGGTTAATCACCATTGGCCGGGTGCTGTAATCTCATCCTGATGTGTGCCACGTGTTTGCGCATCTTATTTTTTTATTAGTCAGTTACACCACGTGTCGTTGTCACCAACCGTACCTGTCACATAAAATATAGCTCCTCGTATGCTAGTGTAGTAACTGGGTGGACATATGAGTACTCAACTTTCGTTGCCGTAGGTTTTTTTTTTTTTTTTTTGCCCCACTTTCTCTTTTATCTATTTTTCAGTAGCATAACTTTTATGTATGAAATACCCATACTAGCTATTTAATGTGGCAGGATGATCGTCAAAATAAAAGATTAAGAATGACTTCGTTTGTTAAAAATAATCAGCGTAACTAAGAAATTCCATACCTAATTAATATGTTAGGAAGATCTTTTTAAGGACTTTCAAAGAATGGATCACGCAGAGCAAAACGTGATAAGAAACGATAATACGCAGAGCGTAAGAGGAAATCTCGAAATTCAATATCAAATATTTGTTCCATCCCTACTAGGAAAACGCCTTTTATATGAGGCGTGAAACCTAACCCTAATAGGTCTCTAACGAAAAGCCCAAATTACAAAATTGACATTAATAGCAAAATTAATAGAAATAAAAAATAAATAAAAGAAAAATTCAAAACCTAACTAAACGATCCCGAATCACCGAAATCCATCTTCAGTCACAGCCAAAGGCGGTGAGTATTGATCAGGACCGCCGTTTCGTTCAACCGACTGAAATTTGAGTTCCAACAGCGCCAACTCCCGAGTCCTTAGGTACTTATGCACATCATGCTCCTTTTCGACTTCCGTCGGGATTTCTGTCTGTCCAAATGATCCAGAAACATATCGCTAAACTTTCACATCAATAGACGCAGCAAGAATAGAATTCATAGGTTCCCTGAAATCCCTAAAATTACGCAGTACGTAGCAAGATTCCAAAAAGCCAAATTGCTAACCCTAAAGCAACTACACAGCAATTTAACAATAGTAAAAGCAAATAATGGTCGTAGCTTATCTATCATGATGAAATGCCCTACTTAGAAATACAAATGTCTTCATAATTATGGTGATCCTTTTTTTTTTTCAATATACCAAACTTATCTGTTGACCATGAATTTTATTTTCCATTCTTTTCCATTCGTCCGATTAAAGATAGAGATGTTTACAAAGTCACCATTCCACGAAATACCTCGTAGCTCGATTTAACGATGCAGAGATTCTCCAAAATAGTTTCACCAATAGAAGGAGTAGGCCTGAGTTAGGCATCACATATAATCATTGGAAAATGACAACACGAAATCCGCCATCAAGATCTAGCCCTACAGTTCACGTGCTGAAGCACCATGACAAAGAATTTCAATTGAACCACCATCTCAAACACCATTCTCTCTCCCACTATATAAACCTTAGAACAAGGTCCAAAATGTTCCAAGCCCCAAAAGTCTTCTGGTAACAACAAAACCTTAATAGCAGCATCACATAAAAGCACTTCGCTCTCCATCTTCCATGGCCACCCAACTTGCCACTCTTGCCAAGCTCCACGGACCAAAATCACCCTCATCCTGTGGCGAAGACAAACCCATCAAGAGAAGGAAAGTTCGCCATTGCTCGGAGAAAGGCACGGGCCATCCTCATCACCGCGCCGAATGCACGGAGTTGCTTGGCAACGCTGCTTCTGGGGAAAAGAAGAGTCGGAGCTGGCACCGTCGAGCTCCGGAGCTCCCTCGGCTATTAGGGTTTCGGTACTTGGAGTCCCCCATAAGGTACATCTTGATGAAGGCCAAGGCTTTCTACAACGAGTTTTGCCGTGATGCCTCCGAAGACTCCTTGGTGGTGAAGAATGATGAACTTGTGTCCATGGTTGATCCTTACTTCTCGATCCCAGTGGCCCCTCCCCCGAGTGTTCTCCCTGAATATCTACAGGCCGTTATTGGTACACGGATTATGTAGCCTTTTGATCAGAAAAGTTGCTTTTGAGACCGTTGGCTTCGAAAGTTAGTTAATTCCTGTGATGCTTGTATCAACGGTTGTGGAGATAATTTGCGTGAAAAAAGAGCTACACAACCGTGTAGCAAAATAAAGGGAAATTTATTCAAAATATCACAAATCTATTGCACTTTTGTCAATTCAGTTTTATTTTATTTGTGCCAATTGATTTTTAAATATTTTCTCATTTTGCCAATAAAATCCATCTAGTCCATTTTGCTAGAAATCGCTGACATCGACCATTTTTCTTGGCACGGTCGGTACCGGCATGAAATTTTTTTTATAACATTTTAATATTTTTTGAATTATTTTATTTATAATTTTCTTTTCTTTTCTTCTTTTTTCCTTCCTTACTTTTTTTTTTTTTGAGCCAGAGAGGGTTGCCAAGCTTCACCCAAATCCGGACCCTCGTTGCCTAGACCATCTCGACCATGGGCATAGATTTTTGAACAATTTTCCTACTAAATAAAACACTAGAAAATTGTAAAAAAAAATTCTAAACCTTTTGCACTTTTGCCAATTTAGTCCTACATCTTTTAGATTTGCTGATTCAATCCTAAATACTTTTTACCTTTGCCAATTTATTCATATTGGCCGAATGGGTCGTGGGATGTCCAAGATGTTGAGCAAGCTATTGTCTACATAGAGTGTGTGTTTATCTCACATGCACACGCCCTTGAAGGGCGGTTTAAGGTATCAGCCCTCTGCCCTCTGCGGAGATCTGTAGAACAGTAACGTAACAAAGATTGCTCGATACTTATACTAGGGACAGTTGCGACAGTGACTCGATTATGACAAGTCCGCAATGCATTGTGAATAATATTATGGTTGGGGAGAAACTGGAGCTTTGTGACCATTGACTAAGCGAGTTACGCAACAAGGCAAAATAGTGAATCGCCAAAGCAAGAAGATGGCGTTAATGGAGTGGTTCTTATGGGATGGTTCCGCCAAAAGATTCTAGTTTTTGGAAGGCAAGACTGTGCATCCACTTCCACATAGCACCATTGATGGACTTCCGAGTTCGTTTCGCAAATCAGAAATCACATTGCTCTTTTTTTTTTTTTAAGAGAGAGAGAGAGAGAGAGAGAGAGAGAGAGGAGAGAGAGAGAGAGAGAGAGAGAGAGAGAGAAGGGGTGGGGGACAGGCGATGGGTGCTGAAAATTTCAACCAACAATGGCTGGCCATAGCTTACACCTGATTATGACCCTGAAGCCCTGAACATAACATGAGTCGGAAGGGCCAGATGCCTTTTTGGGGGCTGGACAAGGGCCTGTAGTTATAAATTCTTGCCCGACCGACTAGGTTCGAACCATGCTCCTTATCACAAGTGAGGAATACTCTTTTTCGTTTTTTTTTTTTTTTAGCGAAGACAACCGAAAGGAAAAGCTCAAATAAAAAGAAGACAGTTTTAGGTTAGGGCAAACAAAATAATAATGAATTGGACCAAGATTATTCGGTTTTGGACTAAAACTAATATACACCTATTAAATAATCAACATAAAATGCGTTAATGAGTCAAACTCATCCAAATATTTTTTTTAAAAAAAATCCCACGTTCCAACTTTGGTGGGGGCATAACTTTTGATCCGAATGTAGTCAGGAGCCTACAAGTACAATTTGAAAAGCTCATTATGAGCTTCTGGCCACAGGGCCAAATGCCCAGGGCCATTTTCAGCGTTAAAAATCACTTCTTTGACATGTTTCGAGTAATTTTTTCAAATTCACACAGTCCTCTTTCCCTCCACAAAAAAAAAAAAAAAACCATTGCTACCTGGTTGAAATTTCATTAGTAGGGCTGAATCTAATGGAACTGGATCACCTAACATTAGGGTTTCTATGTCATGGGTAACATTGCTCAAATCAAGCCGTCCATTTTCATTTGGACGGTTAAGATTGGGCCACGTCATTTGTTGAAAAGAGGGAAAAATTAGGCGGAATTTTTTAAGGGTTTGAAAAATTTTGAATCCCAATCCTTTCTCAATCTTGACCGTGCAAATGAAAAAACGGCCTGATTTGAGCAATGTTACCCATGACATAGAAACCCCAATGTTAGGTGATCCAGTTCCATTAGATTCAGCCCTACTAATGAAATTTCAACCAGGTAGCAATGGTTTTTTTTTTTTTTTTTGTGGAGGGAAAGAGGACTGTGTGAATTTGAAAAAATTACTCGAAACATGTCAAAGAAGTGATTTTAACGCTGAAAATGGCCCTGGGCATTTGGCCCTGTGGCCAGAAGCTCATAATGAGCTTTTCAAATTGTACTTGTAGGCTCCTGACTACATTCGGATCAAAAGTTATGCCCCCACCAAAGTTGGAACGTGGGATTTTTTTTTAAAAAAATATTTGGATGAGTTTGACTCATTTAACGCATTTTATGTTGATTATTTAATAGGTGTATATTAGTTTTAGTCCAAACCGAATAATCTTGGTCCAATTCATTATTATTTGTTTGCCCTAACCTAAAACTGTCTTCTTTTTATTTGAGCTTTTCCTTTCGGTTGTCTTCGCTAAAAAAAAAAAAAAACGAAAAAGAGTATTCCTCACTTGTGATAAGGAGCATGGTTTCGAACCTAGTCGGTCGGGCAAGAATTTATAACTACAGGCCCTTGTCCAGCCCCTCAAAAAGGCATCTGGCCCTTCCGACTCATGTTATGTTCAGGGCTTCAGGGTCATAATCAGGTGTAAGCTATGGCCAGCCATTGTTGGTTGAAATTTTCAGCACCCATCGCCTGTCCCCCACCCCTTCTCTCTCTCTCTCTCTCTCTCTCTCTCTCTCTCTCTCTCTCTCTCTCTCTCTCTCTCTCTCTCTCTCTAAAAAAAAAAAAGAGCAATGTGATTTCTGATTTGCGAAACGAACTCCGAAAGTCCATCAATGGTGCTATGTGGAAGTGGATGCACAGTCTTGCCTTCCAAAAACTAGAATCTTTTGGCGGAACCATCCCATAAGAACCAATCCATTAACGCCATCTTCTTGCTTTGGCGATTCACTATTTTGCCTTGTTGCGTAACTCGCTTAGTCAATGGTCACAAAGCTCCAGTTTCTCCCCAACCATAATATTATTCACAATGCATTGCGGACTTGTCATAATCGAGTCACTGTCGCAACTGTCCCTAGTATAAGTATCGAGCAATCTTTGTTACGTTACTGTTCTACAGATCTCCGCAGAGGGCAGAGGGCTGATACCTTAAACCGCCCTTCAAGGGCGTGTGCATGTGAGATAAACACACACTCTATGTAGACAATAGCTTGCTCAACATCTTGGACATCCCACGACCCATTCGGCCAATATGAATAAATTGGCAAAAGGTAAAAGTATTTAGGATTGAATCAGCAAATCTAAAAGATTAGGACTAAATTGGCAAAAGTGCAAAAGGTTTAGAATTTTTTTTTACAATTTTCTAGTGTTTTATTTAGTAGGAAAATTGTTCAAAAATCTATGCCCATGGTCGAGATGGTCTAGGCAACGAGGGTCCGGATTTGGGTGAAGCTTGGCAACCCTCTCTGGCTAAAAAAAAAAAAAAGTAAGGAAGGAAAAAAGAAGAAAAGAAAAAGAAAATTATAAATAAATAATTCAAAAAATATTAATGTTATAAAAAAAATTTCATGCCGGTACCGACCGTGCCAAGAAAAATGGTCGATGTCAGCGATTTCTAGCCAAAATGGACTAGATGGATTTTATTGGCAAAATGAGAAAATATTTAAAAATCAATTGGCACAAATAAAATAAAACTGAATTGACAAAAGTGCAATAGATTTGTGATATTTTGAATAAATTTCCCTTTATTTTGCTACACGGTTGTGTAGCTCTTTTTTTCACGCAAATTATCTCCACAACCGTTGATACAAGCATCACAGGAATTAACTAACTTTCGAAGCCAACGGTCTCAAAAGCACTTTTCTGATCAAAAGGCTACATAATCCGTGTACCAATAACGGCCCTGTAGATATTCAGGGAGAAACACTCGGGGGAGGGCCCACTGGGATCGAGAAGTAAGGATCAACCATGGACACAAGTTCATCATTCTTCACCACCAAGGAGTCTTCGGAGGCATCACGGCAAAACTCGTTGTAGAAGCCTTGGCCTTCATCAAGATGTACCTTATGGGGACTCCAAGTACCGAAACCCTAATAGCCGAGGGAGCTCCGGAGCTCGACGGTGCCAGCTCCGACTCTTCTTTTCCCCAGAAGCAGCGTTGCCAAGCAACTCCGTGCATTCGGCGCGGTGATGAGGATGGCCCGTGCTTTCTCCGAGCAATGGCGAACTTTCCTTCTCTTGATGGGTTTTGTCTTCGCCACAGGATGAGGGTGATTTTGGTCCGTGGAGCTTGGCAAGAGTGGCAAGTTGGGTGGCCATGGAAGATGGAGAGCGAAGTGCTTTTATGTGATGCTGCTATTAAGGTTTTTGTTGTTACCAGAAGACTTTTGGGGCTTGGAACATTTTGGACCTTGTTCTAAGGTTTTATATAGTGGGAGAGAGAATGGTGTTTGAGATGGTGGGTTCAATTGAAATTCTTTGTCATGGTGCTTCAGCACGTGAACTGTAGGGCTAGATCTTGATGGCGGATTTCGTGTTGTCATTTTCCAATGATTATATGTGATGCCTAACTCAGGCCTACTCCTTCTATTGGTGAAACTATTTTGGAGAATCTCTGCATCGTTAAATCGAGCTACGAGGTATTTCGTGGAATGGTGACTTTGTAAACATCTCTATCTTTAATCGGACGAATGGAAAAGAATGGAAAATAAATTCATGGTCAACAGATTAAGTTTGGTATATTGAAAAAAAAAAGGATCACCATAATTATGAAGACATTTGTATTTCTAAGTAGGGCATTTCATCATGATAGATAAGCTACGACCATTATTTGCTTTTACTATTTAAATTGCTGTGTAGTTGCTTTAGGGTTAGCAATTTGGCTTTTTTGGAATCTTGCTACGTACTGCGTAATTTTAGGGAATTTCAGGGACCCTATGAATTCTATTCTTGCTGCGTCTATTGATGTGAAAAGTATTAGCGATATGTTCTTGGATCATTTGGACAGACAGAAATCCCGACGGAAGTCGAAAGGAGCATGATGTGCATAGTACCTAAGGACTCGGGAGTTGGCGCTGTTGGAACTCAATTCAGTCGGTTGAACGAAACGGCGTCCTGATCAATACTCACCGCCTTTGGCTGTGACTGAAGATGATTTCGGTGATTCGGATCGTTTAGTTAGGTTTTTGATTTTTCTTTATTTATTTTTATTTTCTATTAATTTTGCTATTAATGTCAATTTTGTAATTTTGGGCTTTTCGTTAGAGACCTATTAGGGTTAGGTTTCACGCCTCATATAAAAGGCGTTTTCCTAGTAGGGATGGAACATAATATTTGATATTGAATTTCGAGATTTCCTCTTACGCTCTGCGTATTATCGTTTCTTATCACGTTTGCTCTGCGTGATCCATTCTTTGAAAGTCCTTAAAAAGATCTTCCTAACATATTAATTAGGTATGGAATTTCTTAGTTACGCTGATTATTTTTAACAAACGAAGTCATTCTTAATCTTTTCATTTTGACGATCATCCTGCCACATTAAATAGCTAGTATGGGTATTTCATACATAAAAGTTATGCTACTGAAAAATAGATAAAAGAGAAAGTGGGGCAAAAAAAAAAAAAAAACCTACGGCAACGAAAGTTGAGTACTCATATGTCCACCCAGTTTACTACACTAGCATACAGGAGCTATATTTTATGTGACAGGTACGGTTGGTGACAACGACACGTGGGTTAACTGACTAATAAAAAATAAGATGCGCAAACACGTGGCACACATCAGGATGAGATTTACAGCACCCGGCCAATGGTGATTAACCTGCTGCGGCATGTCTGCCAAATTAAGTGATTCATTCGTTATTGAAGATGCTCTCATGCATGGAGACTGCCCTTTAAAACGTGATTTCCTCAGCTGATAATCACGACCTAAAAGCTGATCAATAGGTGTAGGGACACCTGAATGCGCTTGACTAGACATCTAACAAAACCACTTCAAATGAGGAAGATGTTACGCATTGTAACATGATCACCAAACTATTAGTTTCTCCAAAAATTGTCAAAATTATCCATTTGCTTTAATTTTTGGTTCTTCTTTCCATTATCATCGTCTGAAAGTTGAAACCCACTTTTTGTGTGTTGTTGTTGTTGTTGTTGTTGATGTTAGAACCCAATATGTCAAGATTGGCCCATAGAATTCTCCCCATCCTAGCCAAAAAGGTTTACCTGTTACTGCCGCAACTATGGAAGTAAATAACCAACTTGTGACCCTAGCACTAGTTCAACAATTCTGTAAAACGATATTCTTTTTAAACCCGTAAAATCTGGAACATTCATGTACAGAAGGGGTGAAAAGGAAGACGGTCGTTTTCTTTTTTGGAAAATAAAAGACCAAATCATGTCGATTGCAATCCGATGCCCCAAGATCATGTCCCACCCAGAAAGGTAAAGAAAGCTATGTCTTCATGCAAGTTAAACCTTTCCAGTGATCCGGTGGACCACGAATTTGAGGTCGGCGAGAGGTTGAGATGAATTTTGGATTGAAATATCACATTCACAAGTTATTATTATTATTTTTTTCAAATTCCTTATTTGGGCCAACGGTGGCGGGTGCCGCCCTCCTTAAGTCCTTTCCCACTTCCACATGTAATGTAGCTCACATTTCAACAATTCTTTAGATCAGGTAATGAGATCATCGAGATGATCTTAATTCGATCTAAGCTATGTAAGCTTTGGACACGCTCGGTATATTTTCCGTTTGTTCTCACGTAACAGTGCCATCCTAACATCGAATGGAGTCCAGACCATATGTGTGAGATGGCGAATGAGAGGCTCAGTTTAATTTTACGAAAAATTGAATATTTGAAAATCATTTTCCAAAAATAATATATATTGTATCACTTGAAATAATATTTAGTGTTATAATATTTAGTGTTGCTTCATTTTTGTAAATATTATGAGCCCTCGATTTTGGAATTTTTTTTTTCAAATTATTCATTTTTCACGAATAAACGGAGCCTAGGGATTTATACTTGGGTGGTATCTAATTATTTGCCCCTAGTTACATGTTGATGAATGAATCCAACGAATTGAATCAACCCGTTCTAGTTTAGATGACCATCAACATGCATGGAACTTAGGGATCAGCAATAAGAATCATCGGATCGAGAACTTCTCGGACCGAGGTTGAATTGACCGGTTTGATCTGGTTCTCGGGGCGCCGGTCCTATTCTCTGTTCCATAAAATTGGAACTAGTAATTGCCCGGTCTGGTGGGCGATTCCACTCTTGGAATTGCCGCCCACCTGGACCCAACTGATTATTTTTTAATTTTAAAATTATTTAAAGAAACCATTTAAACTCTTAATTTTCAACCAAAAAAAAAAAAACTCTTAATTGTTATGGTACTTTTATACATTTAAAATGTGAATATGTATTTCAAGCGCATGCAACTAATTTCACTAGACCATTCGGGAGCAGGACCGGACCGAACATCTGGTCCAAGTCCAATGTCTTGTTCATGCTTCCAAGGTGGGACAAGACCAAACTGGGAACCGATCACCCTTAATGATAACGATCGAATGCTGTTTTCACTGTGGGGAATCAGTCTCTGAAGTTCATCCCGTGGTTAGTTCACGACGCTTCTCGAAGGACATGATCATGTGGCCTTCTTGGATCACATTGGTTCATGCGTCTTTGTCACTTCGGAATTTCCCCAAAGCAAAGTTGAAAGCCGATGTAACAATAAAAAGGGCAAGTCCTGGTGGGAGACTAAGGCCCAGAAATGGCAACAAGGACAAGATCATGAATGTCTGGACTTACCAGCACATGGAGTTAGGAGCAGTTTGTGCGTAGTTGGTTTCATTATGATTTGCCCAGTGGTGCTAGGGAATGGGTAAGTGCATTTGCAATATCGGGTCCGTATCGTGTCTCTACTTCGATTTGGTGTATTCTGGGGAGGGATCCAAGGTTAAAGAAGCCTTACATCTTTATTCTTGAGATGATTTAAAAAATTGAATCCACTAATACCAAAGACAAGATGCAATGTATGTATTAGAGTATTAATACCAAGTGCAATGCAAATGCCCCTTTGGTTGATGGGTGACTTTCACAAAAATGAATTTCATGTCTTCGTAAAGTAAAGGTCTTAATCAGGTTAAATGAATCGAACAGCTGCTTATCTCATCTCTGATCCCCCTCGGCTATTTAGCATATCTCTTCTAGCGTTACACATATGGCGGTCAACTTAGGTAACAATGGAATGGCTCTTGCATCTCCATCTTCTCTAGGAAAAGAATTGTGAAGTAGGGTTGGCTGAGCAATTAAATGTCTCATTCAATCCAGCAGATCCCGTGTCCCAGTCACAAGGTCACCCTCACAGATTAACCTTGGGGGCCACGCCCACTATCGTGTAGATAAAGTCTTATCTAATAAATGGGGATGATAGCGGTTTTGGAATGTATCCGCGGGAATAAGTCGAACATTAAGATTCGAATCCTCATGTTATTCACAAGAAAAACAACAATAAGCACACAGAGAGAGAGATCGGACCGAAGGGGGGAGACAATCTTTACTGCATTTGAATAGGAGACGTAACACAGATCTCATTATCGGCATTTTACGATGTCACAACATGATCTTTACAATAATTTTTGCATGTCTTTTAAAGAGGAATCAGAGAATGTGCTGGGTAAGATCACAAGTTTTTCATATGGCTACCTCTATGGTGGATACATGGAGGACTGAAAAAGTTAAATGCCCTTTTGTTTTTAGTGAACGGGCTGCGACCATACTTTGTGAATTATGGACCGACCAAATAAGGTAAAAGGAGTATTCTTCAAGCCCAGCCTAAGTCTCAATTTTGACCCAACCATTGCAAACTAATTTACTCCGAATTAACGGAGCTTTGCCTTCTTCGGTTGCCTTTGGGAACCATTTTCCGAGCTGCTTTTCGTAGTAAGCAACTCTCTTTATAAAGCTCTTCCTCTTTTGGTTAGCATTCAATATATGATCCGATGAACATCGGACTGGCCTGTCTGCTAGAGGGATGGTATAATAATGACTTGTACAGCCCACTGGTCCGGGGATGGAGCATACTAGCAATAGGACCGAGCATTGAGAAGGGAGACTAGTAGGAATCCTTCTTCACACAAAGGTGAGGCCCCAGATACTCAAAGTATTAGACAAGTACCAATGATAGGATAGGTTCAATGCTCTCTAGCCGGTAGTAGAGAAAGCTACCATTCCTTCCTTATCAGAGAGGGTTTCCCTTAGGAAATGGGATTGTGGCACTCCACTCGCCACCAATGCGAAAGGATGCCGTTGAAAAGGCTTTCATTGATTTAATTGGGAAAAAAAAATATGGATATGTAAAATATAGGATTTCCAATCCTAGCAGGAAAGGGAGGGCTCTAAAACTTTTAAGCAAATGCAATTGCCTTTTGGAATTTTTTTTCTAAAGAGCTTTGGAGAGATGCATTGCATTTTCAAGGGACTCTAAAGACCTTTAACCCAAGGTTAGTTTGGAGGTGGGTTCTGTGTATGTCTAAACATGCTATATATATATTGTTTCCTTTCAACTTTGTCCTTGCTAAACTTTCATAAATTTGAAAATATTCTCACACTCGTGTGACGTCACCGGTGAAGGGCCCAGGCTACCAAGGAGGCCAAACTTGGCTTTTGGCAAGCCAGGTCTGGCCTTAACAATGTTGCTTGGGTGGGTGTGTGACCCTGACAACCATCGATGGGATCGCCTGAGCCCTTCATTTGTTTGATTTTATTATATAAAAAAAGAAAAAGCCCTTTCCAAATTGTGATTTTTTGAAATACAATATAAATCCAAGCTACTTCCCAATGCAGTTTTAAAAATATAATTCACCAAACACTCACATTTTCGAAAACCCTTTTAACCAAAGTACTTTTGCATTGTCTCAAAAGCTTTCTTCAATAATCGAACCAAACGCACCATCATTACTTATCAAAAGGTGGAGGATGTGGGATCCTTATGATAAGGGTTAGAGACAATTATTACCGCAGGTTGCCCCTTTCCACCTACGTTACTGAAACAAAAACAAGGTAGATTTCTATATCAACGCATGAAGAGAAACAGTGTAAATATTCAAATCAATAGAAATAAAGTAGTATTAAGTAGACGTTTAAATCAATTTTTAGATAGTTTCGATTGCCATAAGAAAGGAAAGATAAAGAGATTTATGATGGCAATTATGTTGGATTCAAATTTAAAAGAAAGATATCTATTGATTACTTGCCAATCATGGTAAATCTTTGAGGTCGAACTGTCCATTGAGGGCTTAAGTACACTACAAGTACCAAAATTTGTCTGCGATGCTCACTTTAGTGCTAAAACTTTCAAATGTATCATTTAAGTGCCAAATTTTTTATTATCATTTCAGTGCCAAAACTTTCAAAACGATCACTTAAATATCAATTTTTTTTAAAATGATCACTTAAGTGCTAATTTTTTTGAAAACTAGTCACTTTAGTGTCAATTTTTTTTTTTAAACAATACTCACTTCAGTGCCAACTCCAGCGAGCCATGTTAACTCAAATATTAACCAAAAAAAAAGGCCATGTTGGATTTCTGGCAAGCCACGTCACCTCAAATCAGAGTTGATATTAAAGTGATCATTTTTCAAAAAAATTGGCACTTAAGTAATCGTTTTGAAAATTTTACCACTAAAGTGAGTACCGTGCACAAATTTTGACACTTATAATGTACTTTAGCCATCCATTGAGTATGCTCCTATTTGTTTAGAATTGCTTTCTCTTGTAGAAGGGCTACTTCGACCTTTAACCCCTAAAGGTTCGCCTTGGCTCTAAAAGAAATGAAATGTGTCCCATCTTCCTGCCACGTCTTCACATTTTTCATCTATGATAACCTACCATTCGATGTGTACACGTTTAAATATTGTTGTTTCTCATTTAAAGACGAGGCCAACCATATTGTCGCATGAGCTTGTTAGGAATTAGTTGTATCAAGACTCCATTAGTTAGGATATATTTTAGAGCTTTAACCAACCGTCTGATATAGCATTAGAACCTTCAACTAACAGTTTGAATCGCTAACATCTCCCTTTTTTTGTTGTTTTATTTTTGATTTGGTCCCATTTTCTTGTTGTTTGCTTCACAAATATATTCCGAATGCATGACCAGGATCACATTATCTAAGTGAAGTACTATAGTCTATATTGCTCTTCTCGTGTGAAATCAGGAAGAAGAAAATTTATTGTACAATATTATATCCTAACAAGTATGCTAATAACAATTACATAGTTTGAACCTGTATGTACAGAATGAGGAGAAAATTACTCTATCAGTCCTAAACATATTGTACGAACCCAGTTCAGTCCTGAACTTCTTAAATTTTGTCAATCTAATCCTAAACCGTTGTACAAAATTTCAATGTAATTCTTCTGGTCGATTTCGCCTAAATTGCTAATATAGTGATCCAATGATTGTTGGCTCTCCTACATGGCACATTGTCATGTCAGCTATTTCTTGCGAAAATTGACTAGAATGGCTACTCTAGAATTTTGCTCAAAGGTTTAAGATTGAATCGATAAATTGAGAAGTTTAGAAGGGAATTTGCATCCTTATAATATGTTAAGGATTGAATGGAATAGTTTTCACCTAGAATAGAGTTTGTTTGCTTAATCTTAAGCAAAAATAAAAGACACTTTTTTGCTTTCTTGTCGAAATCTAAAATAATGACAAATTTGTTGTAAATATACGTGACAATACATTTGAGAGTTGTGAAAGTTTCAGAAAATTTATATTTGAGGAGATTAAAGTGCATGAATCACAAAATTTAAATTACCTATAAGGTAAAAAGAAAAATCAATGCAAATAGGATTGTGAGGTGTTACCCATAAATACGGTTGACTTTATATATGACACAATTTTTTGCATAGAAGTTTGAAATTTGAGCATGGGCACGTGGCAAGGGCAACTAGTGATACTGTTGACACCTAAATTTTGATTTTTTTAATCATTTATTTTTCATAAAAATCGGGGAGTTAAATTTTAATTCCACCAAAAAATAAATTCAACGTTCATATTAATTTTAGCATTCATGTGCATTGCATTTTGCATCAAGTTGGACGGCGGTGAGTAGGACTAAGCGGATGTTCACAAATTAAATTAATCGGATTAGCATTGGATGAATTGAAGTGATAGGAGTTCTGAGCTTTAAGTAAATGATCTGGAACAAGTCCATAAAATTGAAAAATTTAACCAAGTTCACAGTTGAAAAGTGGATGAAATCACACGCGGGGGCATGTTGATAAAACAAATATATCTTTGTTTTTAAAAAAAAGAAAAAGGCAATGCAAATAAGACATTCAAATGTGGTATGCATCAGTAGTAGGGGTGAGCAACTTGGCCCACCCGAACCGGGACCGCCCGACCGGACCGGGACCGGTGGTCCGTTCCCGGTTCTATAGAGGTCCGGTCCGGTTCCCGGTTCCTAAAATTGGGACCGGTGACCGGGCGGTCCGGTTCCCGTTTCTAGGAACGGACCGGACTGCCCGACCGGATTGGTCCTTTTTAAAATTTTTTTTTTCCTAATTCGGTCCGTGAATCTCTTTCGGTTCCATGGGCCTTTTTTTTATTATTGGGAAGTCATTTTATATAGACATTGAAGTTCTATAACGTTATTTATTTCAACAATTAGAGAATAATTTTGGTTATATATTTTTTTTGGTCGGGTCCGGACCGGTTCGGTTCGGTCTGGTCCATTTGTCGGTCCGGTCCGGTCCGGTTCTCGGGATGGTCGGTCCGGTTCCCGGTTCCGACAAATTGGGAATCGGGACCACCGGTTCGGTTCCCAGTTCTTGAGGGGAACCGGACCGGACCGGGAACCGATCACCCCTAATCAATAGAGTATAAAAAAAGAGAGTATAATGGCTTCTAAGCATTACAGAAGGAAAATCGCATAAGCTTGATTCTCTAGCCATATTCACACCAGTTGGAAAAGGAAAAAAGCAAAAGTGAATCTCATTTGATTGAGAGGGGATAAAAGATATATTTCTTTTCCTTGTCAAAGATTGAATATCCTAGCCTATATAAAGAAGAGTAAGGTCAGTGGTGTTAGGAAAAAACGTTTGCTCAGAAAATCAAGAAATCTCAGAGAGTGCATGAGAAGTTTTAGAGCAGGAGAGAGAGGTCTAGTTTCTCGGTGATGGTTTTCTTTGTTAATGAGATCCACTCCCGACTCCTACTAAGCCACCATTAAACCGGTTACACCTCCTATTGCTGCACTAGCTCTAATGACTCTGGACTAGCCTCGACACCACCATCGAACGCGTCCTGTCCACCATGTCCAGCAGCGCCGCTGCCTCCGATCCGCTGGTGTTGCCCTCACTCGAATGCTGCCCATCTCGCTGCAAGCTGCTGTGATCGAAGGCTTGAAGACCCGAGAATCAGTGGCTGATCCGTCTCTAGTGTTACCGTCCCAACACTGTCCCAAGCCGTTGCTGTGCTACCGTCTTTCACCGAGTCATCTGCTGTTCGATACTCAGAACAACCCTTGTTTGGTGCTGAAATAGTTGTTGTTCAGGGCTTTTTCCGCGGCTGTTCAGGGCTGCCCTTGCTGTAGTTTTGTGCTGAAATTTCAGGCTATTCAAGGGATTAATTTATCACTGATTGGACCCAAAATAGCGTTACTTATCCCATTTTTGCTGCTGAAATTTCACCTTGTTGAATCCTAAATTGTGCATGGAAAACTCCCTAGCCGATCTGAGAATTGCCAGCTTGGTCATCAAGTTTTTGCAAGTTTGGAATTAGGAAAGCAATCTTTGCGCAATCAAGGTGATTTTCTTATCTTGAACTTTAATATATTCACTTGCCTATTTTGTGATTTATTTGCCTATCTTGCATAGTTTGCATCAAAAAGGATATTTTTGCAAAATACAGGTTGATTAGGAAAATTTCTTTCATAATCCGTAACTTGCCACACGATCGAGAAAATCCATCTTTAGGATTACTAATGAAATATTCGATAGGCAAGTATTTGAGTTCAATCGTTAATCGTGGGATTACGAATTAAAGATTGACTTAAATATTTGCAAAATATTTCAAAACTTGATTAATATATCTAATTTCTTGATTGGATTGATTGTCATATTCACTTTCCTAATTTGATTTGAATTGCTGGATTGCCATATTTTTTTAGAGTACATCGTAGGATGATGTGATTATCTCAAAAATTCTAAAAAGATTGCATTCATTCACTCTCATATTTTGAAAATGGCATATCTTTTAAAATATAGCATCATGTAGATAGTTGCATATCAAATCCTTTTTTTTTTTGTAAAATATTTAGATTAGATTGCATTTTAGAAGAAAATTGCATGCCTATATAGAATTTCATGTTTAAAATAAGCTATCTTAAATACACTAAGATTTACGTCAATTTAAACTCTAAAGTATGCAATGTGTGAAGAAAATACGTATGTATTATTTTTGTTAGTAGGAATAGGTTACAAGAAAAGTATAAATACATATGAGCTCCACTAACCCTACTAACCCTATTACAATTTTACCCTTTATCACTTAATAATATTTTCCACACTCCCCCTCAAGTTGGGATGTAAATATCAAATAATCCCAACTTGTCACATAAAAAACTCGCTCTATTTCTCCGTAGAGATTTAGTAAAGATGTCTGCAAGTTGATCTTCAGTCTTTGTATGTTGAAGAATGATCTCCCCTTTCTGAACCTTTTCCCGGACAAAATGGCAATCAACCTCTATGTGTTTGGTTCGCTCGTGAAAGACAGGATTAGATGCAATGTGAATGGCAGATTGATTATCACAATATAACATTGATGGGTTTGATGATGACATTCCAATCTCTGATAGTAGCATCTTCAACCATAGTAATTCACCAGTCACATGTGCCATAGCTCGATATTCAGCTTCAGCACTTGATCGAGAAACTACATGTTGTTTCTTGCTTTTCCATGCGACTAAGTTACCTCCAAGAAACACACAATAGCCTGAAGTAGATCTCTATCTATAGGACATCCAGCCCAATCAGCATCTGAGAAGCCTGTGGTGTTTAGATGACCATAATTCTTGAACAACAATCCTTTACCTGGTGCTCCCTTTAAATATTTGACGATTCGAAGTACAGCATCCCAGTGAATAGTGCGAGGAGAGCTCATAAACTGACTTGCTACGCTAACAGCAAATGATATATCAGGTCTTGTAATGGTAAGATAATTTAACTTACCAACTAATCTCCGATATTTTGCTGGATCATGTAATAACTCTCCATGTTCTGCATCAAGCTTCACATTGGGATCCATGGGGGTATCGACTGGCTTTGCTCCGAGAAATCCAACTTCATCAAGAATATCAAGTACATACTTCCGTTGTGATAAAAAGATACTGGCATGTGAGTAGGCTACTTCAATACCAAGAAAGTATCGAAGATGTCCTAAATCTTTAGTATTGAACTCTGTATGCAGAAATTGTTTGAGTTTCTGAATACCATTCGAATCACTGCCAGTAATAATGATATCATCTACATATACCACTAGAAGGATACATCCAGCTGAAGAAACAGAACTGAAAACTGAATGATCTACCTCACACCGCTTTAATCCAAATTTGAGAACTGCATCACTAAATCTCCCAAACCAAGCACGAGGAGATTGTTTAAGTCCATATAAAGCCTTGTGTAATCGACATACCATATTCTCCCCCTGAGCAACAAACCCAGGTGGTTGCTCCATGTAAACCTCCTCAGCTAGATCACCGTGTAAGAAGGCATTTTTGACATCCAACTGATGTAGAATCCAGCCAAAATGTGCAGCCAATGAAATAAATACACGAACAGATGGAATTTTAGCTACCGGAGAAAAAGTGTCATCATAGTCGACACCATAAGTTTGAGTATACCCCTTTGCAACCAACCGTGCCTTCAATCTATCAAGAGTACCATCCGGATGAACTTTAATAGTAAAAACCCAACGACAACCAACAGGTTTCTTACCAGTAGGTAAGGGAGTAAGTTGCCAAGTTCGGTTGTCAATGAGTGCCTGCATTTCGTCCTCCATGGCACGACGCCAACCCGGATGAGCAAGGGCTTCAGCAACACTGCGAGGCACGGAAAGAGAAGACAACGACGAGACAAAGGCAGAGAAGGAAGGAGATAAACGATCATATGTTAAAAAATTAGAGATGGGATGACGCGTGTGAACACAATCAGAAAGACCGGAATATGGACTATAACGATCAATAGGACGACCAACACAAGAACGTGTACCTTTCCGAGAAGCAATGGGTGGATCAGGATCAGAGGATGGTACTGTAATTGATGGGGGAACAGATGAATCAGGTGCTGATGAAGACTGTACTGATATGAACGGGGCTGGACGGCGCCGTTGATAGGTGCGGTCAGCAAATTGAAACCCTGTGGATGTAGCTGGAGAAAGAGAAGGAATCACCGGTATGACACAACCATCACCACCATCAGACGTTGTGGTGTCCATTGGAGAAGTAAAATATGATTGGTCTTCAAAGAACGTTACATCTGCAGACACGAACATACGACGACGAATAGGGCTATAACATTTGTATCCCTTCTGAGTCCGAGAGTATCCAACAAAGACACATTTTTCAGCACGAGGATCAAGTTTATCAAGACCTGGAGTAAGAGAATGTACATAACAGACACACCCAAAGACCCGCAGAGGTAAGGAAAAGAGGGGCGAGTTGGATGTAAAATAGAGAACGGTGTCTCCCCTGAAGAACAGAAGATGGAAGTCTATTAATCAAATAACATGCTGTAAGAAGAGCATGACCCCAAAATGTTTTCGGGAGATGCATGTGAAATATAAGGCAACGGGCGACATCAAGAAGATGGCGATTTTTACGTTCAGCAACGCCATTCTGTTGTGGGGTGTATGAACAAGAAGTTTGGTGAATAATACCATGAGAAACAAGGAATGGTTGAAAACCAGAACTGGTAGCAAGATACTCTCTAGCATTATCTGACCGTAAATATTTAACAGAGATATTATATTGATTCAACACTTCAAAATAGAATAAGCGGAAACAATGAAAAATCTCCGTACGGTCTTTTATTAAGAATAACCAAGTCATTCGGGAAAAATCATCCACGAATGTAACAAAATATCGGAATCCAGAGACATCAGAGACACGACATGGACCCCATACGTCTGAATGGACCAACTCAAATGGACTAGACACACGACTCTGAATACGAGAAGGAAAAGAGACTCTATGATGTTTACCAAACTGACAAGCTTCACATTGAAAGTGACTCACAGACTCAGACTCAGGGAATAGGCGCCGTAGTATGTTTGGTGGCGGATGACCAGCACGACAATGCATCCGATATATAGCGGTGGATGTACGCCTCACAGCTGCAGCAGCTAGCACCTTCTTGTCAAGATAGTACAGACCATTTGATTCATGTCCCCCACCAATCATCTGTCCAGTCCTCAGATCCTGAAAGACACAGCGAGAAGCAGAGAAGGTTACAGAACAATTCAATTCTTTAGTTAATGAGCTAACAGAAATCAAATTGTAAGGAGATTTGGATAGGTGGAGGACCGAAGATAAAGAAAGAGAGGGACTCAAATGAGCAATTCCCGAACCAGTAATCTGAGATTGAGAGCCATTCGCTAATGTAACTGAGTGAGACGACAAAGAAGATTGAGAATGAAATGAGGACAATAGATTAGAGTTACCAGTCATATGATGGGTAGCTCCCGAATCTATAACCCAAGAATCAGACGCAGCAGAAAACAAACACAATGAACTACCTTTGGAGGTTTGTGCCAAGGTTGCAGTAGGAGCTGAAGACCCTGCGATCTGTGGAGAACGAATCAATGTATCATACTCAGCACGAGTCAATGTAATAGAATCACCGTTGTTGGGTGCAATAGCTGAACTTGAAGGAACCGATGAGGGAGGGGCAATAGAGTTTTCAGTCTCTGTATAAGCAGCAACAGCAGGTCTAAGCTCAGGGTGAAGAGTGTAACAATAAGCCTCTGTATGGCCAGTCCTTTGACAATGATTGCAATATCGTGGGGCACGACCATTCCCAGAGCTAAAGGAACTACGAGTGATAACCCCTCCATCACGGCCCCCACGGCCTCCACTATGAATAAGTCCACGTCCACGACCTCGGTTACCTCGACCGCGACCTCCACGTCCACTAGGACTATGGGAGAGCATAGCACTGGCCTCCAAAGTCGGTGTGGAAGAAGCCTTCTCAGTGGTGGTTGAACGAAGAGCCTGAGAGAAGACTTCATCCACTGTGGGAAGGGAGCTCTGAGATGTAATATGTTGACGAAGAGAAGAATACTCAGGCCCCAATGACTTGAGAAATAATATCACCCGTAAATCCTCTTGGCGTTTAGCTAAAACGGCTGGATCATCTGAAGCAGGAAGATAAGTATCTAATTGCTGGCAAATAGTTGTGAACCGAGCATAATGATCAGATAAGGAATGATCTCCACGTTGAACATCAAACAAAGCTTCCCATGTGTCACATACCCGCGTCATATTATTTTGCCCAGAATAAAGTAATGCACATTTCTCCCAAACGGCCTTAGCAGAGGCACACTTGATAAAATGAGGACTCACCCTAGGATCCATGCTATTCCATAAAAGAGTGCGAATCATCGCATCTCCTGCAACCCAATCAGCAAGCTTATCCTTTTCGGACGGTGCGCTAGACGTGAGATAATGAAGTTGTCTAGTGGCGGTAAGATAGACTTCAACGGCTGTCGACCAGGACGAATAATTTGTTCCATCCAACTTAACAGATGTTAATTGAAAATTGCCAAAAGGGTATCCAGAAGTTGATCCAGAAGTCGACATCAGTGAATAGAGAGTGCAATCAAGTCCAAGGCACAGTAACACACTTAAATTCAGTAATCCAACTACCACTAATCTGAGCAGTTCACAGAATCATCAAACTGAGAGAAATCCAACCACAACTAATACAGGCATGGCAATTGACGGTCTGAGTTTAATCGAACATCACCCTATCTACTGTCGGTTAGCCAACTTCCAGCAATGCAATTGAAGCTCAACTACACAAATACCAGCAAATCAAAAAAAAAAGTAAAGAACGACAATACCCAGCCCAAGAACACTCTCTCCACCGGAATATTGGCTGGAAGTGGCAGAAGCTGGTC
This sequence comes from Psidium friedrichsthalianum, assembly GCA_019149425.1. Taxonomy (NCBI): domain Eukaryota; kingdom Viridiplantae; phylum Streptophyta; class Magnoliopsida; order Myrtales; family Myrtaceae; genus Psidium; species Psidium friedrichsthalianum. The sequence goes on from JAGVVM010021574.1 coordinate 28,925, forward strand.
GTCGACCTCAGGACAGTCAAGATCTGGAAGCGCTGACGCCAGGGAAGCCAGGGAAACCGAGATCTGGGTGCGTCGGCCTAGGGCGACATCAAACGAGCCCAGATCTGGAAGTGCCAACCTCAGGCGACGTCAGTGGTGGGTCGTGCAAGGTCTGGCGACGCCGGCGACGGTGGGTCTAGGCTTCGCCAGCCTAGACGACGCCGGGCGACGCCAGATCTTGGCTTTGGAGGCCGGGATGAAGAGATCTGGTTTCGGCGCGGCGGTAGTGGGTGGCGGTGCGGGTGGGTGGTTGACGGCGTTGGATGAAAATCTAGGTTAGGTTATTGGCTCTGATAACATGTGAAGAAATTACGTATGTATTATTTTTGTTAGTAGGAATTAGGATACCAGAAAAGTCTAAATACATATGAGCCCCAC
>JAGVVM010021576.1:0-23046 GCA_019149425.1 Psidium friedrichsthalianum
TTAATGACCATGGTAAGTGGCTCTGTTAGTACAGAGCAGTGGATGACTTTTCATTGTTCTTCATTTAACTGTTTCTGTTTGCTTATGTAGGTCTTGAATCTTCTCCTCAGGAGGAATTTTTGAGTCTTCTAGGTGGTGCTAGGACCAGTCATGCAGTCCATCAGTTTCTTGTTACTTCTATGGGTGAAGTGGTACGGCTGGTTTTTTAAGCTCTGGTCTTGCTATAGGACTTTGGTTTTTTCGGTTTGTTTTTATAATCTTAGTCTGCTAGTTTGTTCATTGATAGGGTATGAAGCGTGTATCAAAAGTCATTTGTGGTGCTGGAAAAGAACTTCAGCTGGTTGTCCTCAATCATCTGCAGGTGCACATTATTACCTTTGCATTTAGCCTTCCTCCCTGATAAATTATTGTGTTTTAAGCATGGAGGGTGATTAGATAGATATAGAAATTTGTTATGGTAAGTTATGCTTTGCACATCTTGAGACACGGCATATCTTTCAAAACATCCTGATGTTGAATTCTTATACGAACGTATCATAGTCAGTGATAGTGAATTGAACCAGAATATCATCTGTGATGCTTAACCATGGTTATGAGAGCTTCTGTTCACAATGATTGGTTTACATAATCAGATGTGGGAATTCATTATTATATTGTTTTTTTACCCAACTATTATTGCATTTGGATCACCATTTTTGGTAGCTAACCGCCTTTTTTATTTTTGGTAGAGTAATGCTAAAGATGTTTAAGTCCTGATAAATGAAATTGGTTTACTAAGTCGCATGCAAGTAACATTTGTGTTAGGTGTTTGAGATCTACTTACTTAAATACTTAGATTTTACCACTTCAAGCCAGTTTTGTATGTTAATCTCAGTGTCTGTAGAATACGTATGTATTATTTTTGTGTAGTAGGAATAGGGTTACAAGAAAAGTATAAATACATATGAGCTCCACTAACCCTACTAACCCTATTACAATTTTACCCTTTATCACTTAATAATATTTTCCACACTCCCCCTCAAGTTGGGATGTAAATATCAAATAATCCCAACTTGTCACATAAAAAACTCGCTCTATTTCTCCGTAGAGATTTAGTAAAGATGTCTGCAAGTTGATCTTCAGTCTTTGTATGTTGAAGAATGATCTCCCCTTTCTGAACCTTTTCCCGGACAAAATGGCAATCAACCTCTATGTGTTTGGTTCGCTCGTGAAAGACAGGATTAGATGCAATGTGAATGGCAGATTGATTATCACAATATAACACTGATGGGTTTGATGATGACATTCCAATCTCTGATAGTAGCATCTTCAACCATAGTAATTCACCAGTCACATGTGCCATAGCTCGATATTCAGCTTCAGCACTTGATCGAGAAACTACATGTTGTTTCTTGCTTTTCCATGCGACTAAGTTACCTCCAAGAAACACACAATAGCCTGAAGTAGATCTCCTATCTATAGGACATCCAGCCCAATCAGCATCTGAGAAGCCTGTGGTGTTTAGATGACCATAATTCTTGAACAACAATCCTTTACCTGGTGCTCCCTTTAAATATTTGACGATTCGAAGTACAGCATCCCAGTGAATAGTGCGAGGAGAGCTCATAAACTGACTTGCTACGCTAACAGCAAATGATATATCAGGTCTTGTAATGGTAAGATAATTTAACTTACCAACTAATCTCCGATATTTTGCTGGATCATGTAATAACTCTCCATGTTCTGCATCAAGCTTCACATTGGGATCCATGGGGGTATCGACTGGCTTTGCTCCGAGAAATCCAACTTCATCAAGAATATCAAGTACATACTTCCGTTGTGATAAAAAGATACTGGCATGTGAGTAGGCTACTTCAATACCAAGAAAGTATCGAAGATGTCCTAAATCTTTAGTATTGAACTCTGTATGCAGAAATTGTTTGAGTTTCTGAATACCATTCGAATCACTGCCAGTAATAATGATATCATCTACATATACCACTAGAAGGATACATCCAGCTGAAGAAACAGAACTGAAAACTGAATGATCTACCTCACACCGCTTTAATCCAAATTTGAGAACTGCATCACTAAATCTCCCAAACCAAGCACGAGGAGATTGTTTAAGTCCATATAAAGCCTTGTGTAATCGACATACCATATTCTCCCCCTGAGCAACAAACCCAGGTGGTTGCTCCATGTAAACCTCCTCAGCTAGATCACCGTGTAAGAAGGCATTTTTGACATCCAACTGATGTAGAATCCAGCCAAAATGTGCAGCCAATGAAATAAATACACGAACAGATGGAATTTTAGCTACCGGAGAAAAAGTGTCATCATAGTCGACACCATAAGTTTGAGTATACCCCTTTGCAACCAACCGTGCCTTCAATCTATCAAGAGTACCATCCGGATGAACTTTAATAGTAAAAACCCAACGACAACCAACAGGTTTCTTACCAGTAGGTAAGGGAGTAAGTTGCCAAGTTCGGTTGTCAATGAGTGCCTGCATTTCGTCCTCCATGGCACGACGCCAACCCGGATGAGCAAGGGCTTCAGCAACACTGCGAGGCACGGAAAGAGAAGACAACGACGAGACAAAGGCAGAGAAGGAAGGAGATAAACGATCATATGTTAAAAAATTAGAGATGGGATGACGCGTGTGAACACAATCAGAAAGACCGGAATATGGACTATAACGATCAATAGGACGACCAACACAAGAACGTGTACCTTTCCGAGAAGCAATGGGTGGATCAGGATCAGAGGATGGTACTGTAATTGATGGGGGAACAGATGAATCAGGTGCTGATGAAGACTGTACTGATATGAACGGGGCTGGACGGCGCCGTTGATAGGTGCGGTCAGCAAATTGAAACCCTGTGGATGTAGCTGGAGAAAGAGAAGGAATCACCGGTATGACACAACCATCACCACCATCAGACGTTGTGGTGTCCATTGGAGAAGTAAAATATGATTGGTCTTCAAAGAACGTTACATCTGCAGACACGAACATACGACGACGAATAGGGCTATAACATTTGTATCCCTTCTGAGTCCGAGAGTATCCAACAAAGACACATTTTTCAGCACGAGGATCAAGTTTATCAAGACCTGGAGTAAGAGAATGTACATAACAGACACACCCAAAGACCCGCAGAGGTAAGGAAAAGAGGGGCGAGTTGGATGTAAAATAGAGAACGGTGTCTCCCCCTGAAGAACAGAAGATGGAAGTCTATTAATCAAATAACATGCTGTAAGAAGAGCATGACCCCAAAATGTTTTCGGGAGATGCATGTGAAATATAAGGCAACGGGCGACATCAAGAAGATGGCGATTTTTACGTTCAGCAACGCCATTCTGTTGTGGGGTGTATGAACAAGAAGTTTGGTGAATAATACCATGAGAAACAAGGAATGGTTGAAAACCAGAACTGGTAGCAAGATACTCTCTAGCATTATCTGACCGTAAATATTTAACAGAGATATTATATTGATTCAACACTTCAAAATAGAATAAGCGGAAACAATGAAAAATCTCCGTACGGTCTTTTATTAAGAATAACCAAGTCATTCGGGAAAAATCATCCACGAATGTAACAAAATATCGGAATCCAGAGACATCAGAGACACGACATGGACCCCATACGTCTGAATGGACCAACTCAAATGGACTAGACACACGACTCTGAATACGAGAAGGAAAAGAGACTCTATGATGTTTACCAAACTGACAAGCTTCACATTGAAAGTGACTCACAGACTCAGACTCAGGGAATAGGCGCCGTAGTATGTTTGGTGGCGGATGACCAGCACGACAATGCATCCGATATATAGCGGTGGATGTACGCCTCACAGCTGCAGCAGCTAGCACCTTCTTGTCAAGATAGTACAGACCATTTGATTCATGTCCCCCACCAATCATCTGTCCAGTCCTCAGATCCTGAAAGACACAGCGAGAAGCAGAGAAGGTTACAGAACAATTCAATTCTTTAGTTAATGAGCTAACAGAAATCAAATTGTAAGGAGATTTGGATAGGTGGAGGACCGAAGATAAAGAAAGAGAGGGACTCAAATGAGCAATTCCCGAACCAGTAATCTGAGATTGAGAGCCATTCGCTAATGTAACTGAGTGAGACGACAAAGAAGATTGAGAATGAAATGAGGACAATAGATTAGAGTTACCAGTCATATGATGGGTAGCTCCCGAATCTATAACCCAAGAATCAGACGCAGCAGAAAACAAACACAATGAACTACCTTTGGAGGTTTGTGCCAAGGTTGCAGTAGGAGCTGAAGACCCTGCGATCTGTGGAGAACGAATCAATGTATCATACTCAGCACGAGTCAATGTAATAGAATCACCGTTGTTGGGCGCAATAGCTGAACTTGAAGGAACCGATGAGGGAGGGGCAATAGAGTTTTCAGTCTCTGTATAAGCAGCAACAGCAGGTCTAAGCTCAGGGTGAAGAGTGTAACAATAAGCCTCTGTATGGCCAGTCCTTTGACAATGATTGCAATATCGTGGGGCACGACCATTCCCAGAGCTAAAGGAACTACGAGTGATAACCCCTCCATCACGGCCCCCACGGCCTCCACTATGAATAAGTCCACGTCCACGACCTCGGTTACCTCGACCGCGACCTCCACGTCCACTAGGACTATGGGAGAGCATAGCACTGGCCTCCAAAGTCGGTGTGGAAGAAGCCTTCTCAGTGGTGGTTGAACGAAGAGCCTGAGAGAAGACTTCATCCACTGTGGGAAGGGAGCTCTGAGATGTAATATGTTGACGAAGAGAAGAATACTCAGGCCCCAATGACTTGAGAAATAATATCACCCGTAAATCCTCTTGGCGTTTAGCTAAAACGGCTGGATCATCTGAAGCAGGAAGATAAGTATCTAATTGCTGGCAAATAGTTGTGAACCGAGCATAATGATCAGATAAGGAATGATCTCCACGTTGAACATCAAACAAAGCTTCCCATGTGTCACATACCCGCGTCATATTATTTTGCCCAGAATAAAGTAATGCACATTTCTCCCAAACGGCCTTAGCAGAGGCACACTTGATAAAATGAGGACTCACCCTAGGATCCATGCTATTCCATAAAAGAGTGCGAATCATCGCATCTCCTGCAACCCAATCAGCAAGCTTATCCTTTTCGGACGGTGCGCTAGACGTGAGATAATGAAGTTGTCTAGTGGCGGTAAGATAGACTTCAACGGCTGTCGACCAGGACGAATAATTTGTTCCATCCAACTTAACAGATGTTAATTGAAAATTGCCAAAAGGGTATCCAGAAGTTGATCCAGAAGTCGACATCAGTGAATAGAGAGTGCAATCAAGTCCAAGGCACAGTAACACACTTAAATTCAGTAATCCAACTACCACTAATCTGAGCAGTTCACAGAATCATCAAACTGAGAGAAATCCAACCACAACTAATACAGGCATGGCAATTGACGGTCTGAGTTTAATCGAACATCACCCTATCTACTGTCGGTTAGCCAACTTCCAGCAATGCAATTGAAGCTCAACTACATGAAATACCAGCAAATCATCAAAAAAAAAAAAGTAAAGAACGACAATACCCAGCCCAAGAACACTCTCTCCACCGGAATATTGGCTGGAAGTGGCTGAAATAGACCAAAAAACAGCTCGACCAGTTCAGTAACGTCGGAGCTAGGCTCGCCGGAGCAAGACAGCAGCAAAAAAGCATGAGCAGAGACCAGAAGCTGTCGTCGACCTCAGGACAGTCAAGATCTGGAAGCGCCGACGCCAGGGAAGCCAGGGAAACCGAGATCTGGGTGCGTCGGCCTAGGGCGACATCAAACGAGCCCAGATCTGGAAGTGCCAACCTCAGGCGACGTCAGTGGTGGGTCGTGCAAGGTCTGGCGACGCCGGCGACGGTGGGTCTAGGCTTCGCCAGCCTAGACGACGCCGGGCGACGCCAGATCTTGGCTTGGCGAGGCCGGGATGAAGAGATCTGGGTTTTCGGCGGCGGTGGGTGGGTCGGCGGTGGCGGGTGGTTGACGGCGTTGGATGAAAATCTAGGTTAGGTTATTGGCTCTGATACCATGTGAAGAAAATACGTATGTATTATTTTGTGTGTAGTAGGAATAGGGTTACAAGAAAAGTATAAATACATATGAGCTCCACTAACCCTACTAACCCTATTACAATTTTACCCTTTATCACTTAATAATATTTTCCACAGGAGTGTGTTGGTAGCTCTTCAAATCCGAAGTTTCTCTTGAACTGTATAGATCTTAACTCTAGGTTGTAGAGGCACCTTGTTATCGTGATGAACTTACTAATAAAAGGAATGGCAACTGTGAGGGTGCTTTTGCGCTCGATAAAAACATGCTATGTGGATGATGGTTATGCTGATTAGCACCAAATCATACATGAGATGTTAATATTTGTACTACATGATTAGGTAACGAATGTTGGGATAAAAGGTTATTGGAATAACTTAAAAATCCTCAGAAAAGTGTAAGTTTCTTTTTTTTATAAATATTTCAACTATAGGGCACCAGGGGGGGGGGGGGTGCAAAGCCATATAAGAAAAGAGCCCAAAACGTAAAGCTATATACAAAACAACGCTAAAAACCAAAAGAAAGTTCAAATATAAGGTAAATCATCGACTATATTAACCAAGGCATTAACATCCGTATGCAATTTCCAATATACCAAAAGTATGACTTTATTGAGTTAATCCTTCTTTTCTTGTGCCACTGTAAATGAATGGCCTGCTGAGCCCAGGTCTCTAGCTCCATAGAACTGCCAATAACCCAAGAAAATTCAGTGCAAGCATAGGAAACTGTCCAAACTATTCTTGTTCATGGACAATGAAGGAGGAGATGACGCATGGATTCTGCCTCCTTTTAGTAGAGGAGATATCTGCTAACCATTATTTTGCCTCGTTGTTTTAGGTTATTTAAAGTGAAGATATGTTCCCGAGTTGCTTCCCAGGCAAAAAGAGAAGCTCTAATTGAAACCCGCACTTTCCAAATTGCCTTCTGCCATTCTACCGTCGACATCGTCCCTATTGAGCTGCTTGTAGTAAGACTTCGCTGGAAAGATTCCATCTCTTTCATTGTTCCACACAAAAGCATCCTCAGAAGCAACGGAATTCGTGGAATTATATCAGGCATAAAAAAAAAAAAGGCAAAAACTCCCAATCTTGGGCTTGTCTCACGAACTCAATATCCCAAATGATCATTCCCTTGTTCAACTGACAACAATCCGCTACCAAAGCTTCCTTTTTCCTTGCAATGTCAAAGAGATTTAGGCGATGATTCACCCAAATGCTTACACATGCGATGCCAATCTGTGAGAATCAATTCCGTTTCTTCAGATTCTCAATTGTAAAAACCTTATTCCAATTTGGTGCACATTTACTAGGAAACTTACACCCTCAGGAAACAGATTTGACTCTTGCAGATTGGTGTTGTATGTGTAAGCATTCGGGTGAAATTGTTAATCATCTCTTTCTTCAGTCTGACTTGTTCCCAAGCTTTTGCATAAAATCTTCAGCTTGTCTAAGTTGGTTTGGTTTGGTTCTTGCCAAGACATGCCATCCAGCTTTTTAGTTGGTGGAATGCCTATTTGGGAGGATCAATTTCTAAGAAGTCTTGTAGCACTGCACCTTTGTCTCATGTGGTGCCTTTGAAAGAAAGCAACATAATAGTAGGGTTTGGAATATTTGGTTGCTACTGTGTTGTATCTTTTAACCGGCTTTTGGCATCATATTGTGATTCAACAGAGTCTTCTGATGTTCTCTTATTGTTTGTTTTTCTTTTGTTTTGTCCTTGTATATACTGATGTAGTAGAATTCTTTTCTTTTTAACAAATTCTTTATTATATATGCAATAGATATTGCCAGTTATTCTCCGCCAGATCTCTCTCCATGTATGTGGACATTTTGTGTGTGTTGTGAACATGTACATTACATGTGCACTCGCATGCGATCATGTGCTTGCACAGGTGTTTGTACATGTGAATGCACACTAGAGGGCTGTCGCTAATTAGATCAGATCCTCGCTTCTCCTGGTGGGTTCAGGGACTCTCCCGTACCTGCTACGCATTCTTGTTGATTGCTAATATATTGAGAAATGATGTTTCTAGTTAGATTCTTTAAGGTTATGTACTCTTTTTGTGTTTTTTGATAAGTAAGTCTATTAGAGAGCATCAGGAGGATGCCTCTTATTTACAAATTACCACCTATAAGCTCATATTTGTTTGAGAAATTCAGAAAAGACTTACTGTCTAAAGAACTGTCATCAAAATGCCAAAAAGAACCTGGTGGAAAGCCAAATATGCTATACAGCACCTCCATAACTTTCCTAATTATTTGGAGTGTGCCTGTTTCTTACCAACGTTTAAAAGCTCTCTTTAACTCCTCGGTACTGTCAATCAATGCTTTGGGCCCACTTTCTCTTACTGTTATTATAAATGTGCATTCATAATGGTGTAGAGTTTTGTGGAATTACTGCCAAGTGATCTAAAAGATTAACTTATAAAATAAAGATGTGGTTTACTAATTAAATGTCATAACACTCCCCCTCTCATGTAGGTTAAGACTTTGCCTTAGATTGAAGTATAAAGGTTTGATAACTGGGGAGTTAAATAGGTACCTGCCTTTTGGGGGGGTGGGTGGTTGTTGGAAGTGTGCTCTAGCCCTTGTGCTGTTAAATTTTATGGGACCAGAGCTAACTAATAAAAAATCGTAAGCTATTGGATCGAGATGTAGTTTGATAATTGAATCTCTTAAGAGGTGCTGCGTAGCATACACAGAGCCACGTCGAGATAGGACTTGATTGTTTCACACAAACATTCCAAACTTCCAGCCAGCTTGCATGAATTGGATGGCAGTCTAAGCTCCATTTTGTTAATGATTTTTCCTGGATAACCTTGATTTGTCAGAGACTCTAGCACATGTTATGTAGTTCAAACAGAGTTTGCACTTGAAAGATGAAGATGGCTTGTAATGGTCATTTGCTGTGTGAAACAATTTTTTTTTTTTGTAGAATTGTAAGATCAATAAATCCTCTTGCTATTGCTTGTTACTTATATGTTCAATGCTACCTTTATCCCACATGAGTGTCTGTCAGTTTCCTTAATTAGACATGATATTTGATTTGTGGGGTTAACTAATTGAAGTATTGTTATCTACTTAATAGCCTGCTGTAGAAATTATTGGCTTCAGAATGGGTGAGCTCAGGGGTCTTTCGAGGTGGCGTTCTCGTTATCTGGGTATTGGTTTAGATGAGACACTGGTGGACAATGCAGTAGAAAAGGCTGGAATGCTGCTTGTACAGGTTGAGCGATTCATAAGGGTGCTCTCATCTGTTTTGCAGCAGGTATGCCTGTTACAATCTTTACTATGATTTCTTTACCTTTCTCGATATCTTCTGTTTGCAACTATTTTCTCTCATCGTGCTTTTGTTTATTGACACTAAATTCCTGAATTTTTTACATGGAATTGAACTATTTGTGGATATAAGACACAATATATTGTGTGTTCAGAATGATATAGAATTGTAGGTGAAATAATATTTTCTGTTTGCAAAATGAGCTTGTTATTGGGATTTTAAAGGAGATATTGTTGTCAGTGGGCCTTTGCACATGACTTGAACCTGTTTAACAAAGGTCCTTTTTGTACCTGTTAAGATCATCATGATGTACTGACAATACATAATTATTGTTTTGTTGATATTGCTTTTGAAGGAGCAAAGAGAAATTGCATGACTTATTTATCTTTACTTCTAATGCCTCACACAACATGGGGTTTGTTGATGCCTTTTCAATTCTCGCTTGCTACACTCAAGAAATGCATTCTTTCTTGTTTCAAAATGAAAATATGCTAGCGTGACCACTGCAATCTAGAGCAAGCTCAGAATATAGGTAGGATCCTATGAAATTCTCAAGCCTTTGGTGTGCTTGTGAAATTTGTCTTAGGGTTGAAAGCATTTTGTATTGGTTAATAATGTGCATGTTGCTGAAGCTTTTGCTTTCATCTCTCTTTCAGTTTTCAAATTTCTTCAGCTGGCTTCTGAAATGTATAAAGCAACTGATGTCAGAACCAAGTGATCAACTTTTAACATACAATAGGTTTGTCTAACTTTTGTCCATCAGGGTCCTTCCTTGTGGTGAATCCCTATTTATTCTTGTGAATTTCAACAGTGAACTTGTTGTCGTGTTCTTGAAGTTTCTGTATGATCAAGATCCTGTTATGCAGCTTCTGGATCTACCTGAGGCTGATGAAGAAATTGACATTGATTCGTAAGTGATTTCCTTTAACTCATCCAGCTCCTAATTTTACGTCCTTTACAATATGGCACCTGGAACCCCTGGATCTTCATTTAATGATTGTTCATAACTGATGAAGGCACCAAGTGGAATGCTTGGCATCACCATTTTTAGAAAGCTTCCAGTAGAAATTGCTTGTATACTCCTTGAAAGTAATTTTTTTCTGTAATTTCAGTCGACATCAACTTTTACTTGGGCTTAGATGTGACATGTCATTATTGTCGATAGTATGGCTCTCAAATGAATTAATAAATTTCTTCTGTTGTGAATTATCTGTAAGTTTTGCTCCTCCTTGGTGTTCTTAATGAGTTCCATTCATCTAATAAGAAAGTGTCATTGCCTGGCCCTAGTTACGGAATCATATGTAACATTCAGACGTGATGTGAGACTGGATTCATAATTTGACATAAGATGACCTATAATTCCGAGGGTGGGTCATCTCTTCATTCTTTGTACCTGAAATTTGGTGAGGCAATGATTTCGATACTGCAAAGTGTGGTCAGCTTCGTATTGCCTTCGTGTACTCTAGTGCCGAATTTGGTAGCCATTCGCTAGGTTATGCTATACATTTGTATGCCAGAGGATTAGAATATCATGGTGTAATGGAACTTGTTGATGCTGCAAGTGTCACAATGATATGCTGTCAAACCTAGTATTGTTTTCGTGCACTCTAGTGGCTCACTCATGCTTTAATGTAATGTGACACAAATTAGTTGCTAAACTGAGGATATGAAATTGTAAATGCCTCCTGGTTTGTGGATTAGTTCTTCATTTCAGGTCATCTTGTACTGTCTTCATAAATACTTAAGAGCACAGCCAGATGAGATTGACTAAGTTAGGGTGGTTTGCTGAGCTTCAAATGTGGTTATTGTTGGTCCAGCACTATTTAATTTGCCACAAGGCAACAACGATTGAAATTCACGGATTGATTGTCATTTCTCATTGGATTGGAATGTCTCACTTTTCGAAGATCAAATGTAATTTCTTGTCCTTACCAAAAAAAAAAATGTAATTTCTTGTACTTTTCTGCCTTGATGTATCATGTCAGGTGAGTAAGATGTCTTACATGCATTATTGTCTCAGAGAAACAATGCAGAGAGTCAGAGAATTAGTGCAATTTGGAGGATTTGGAGACAGTGAATTTTTGCGGAGGACACTTGCGCAGGAGTTTCAACAGATGGAACACAGGTATTATCAAAAGAAATAGAAATATGAAATGTAATATAATCTTGTTTTGCATAGAAGGTCTTACTTGAACGTAGCGCTTATTGCTCTTTCATTGTGGATTCTTCGTATTAATGCTTTATCTAGATTTTCCATTCATAAGTGTTCTCACATGCTTCCTCAGTGGGAGAAGAAGTATGAACTCTGGGATAAATAGTTGCTATTATCTGTTGTTTGAAGCGATTGCTTTTTCCCTCCTTCAAGTCTGGTCCTCATTGCTGACAAGTGTACCAAATGTGAAATTCTTGATCTCTTTGTACGCATCGCAGGAGTTTGAGTATGATGGCTCAGATTCAAAATTGGTTTTTGTAAACATTGCAATCCTTCACTTAAAACCTTGTGCCTTTGGTTTCACCCAACTCATCGTTTAAGTGAGCTGAAATATTCATTTCTCATTTGGCTGATCCAGGAATCTTGTTAACGTGGTTTGTCTGTAGATCTTTATATCCATATTCCTATTACCATAATAATGTACCTATATTTTCATTTCCTTGCCTGAGTGGCCAGATCCCTGAGACTACAATTAGAGAAGTAGAAAAAGAAAAGGAAACCTCCAGGGGTGGGGGTTGTCTTCTGGAGGTTGTACTCAGTAATGGGTTTTCCCTCTGCCTAATAATCTAGTGTTTCATATTCGTTCTCAGGTTGATAACTTGATAATGTATATGGATACTTAAGTTGGGTGCGTGTTGGATTGGGCTTTTCTGTTTTTATAATCATTAGGTATGGAAATACCGTATCTCAGGTTCCTGATTAGGAATTAATTTAATCATCGCAGTTTCAAGGAAGCTGCCCAGATGCCTTTTTCTACCATTTCAAAAAAGATACTTTGTAAGAATTTATTGCCGCTATTCCCTCTTACATCTGTTTCAGCATCCACCAGATACCTTCCCATCTCACTGTCCTTCTATGAGGTATGTAACTTTAATTTGAATCTACAATTTTATCAGGAGATCTGCTTGTTCAGAGTACAACTTCCTTTTCATGCTAATTATTTCTCTGTATGGCTCTGCAGGATGCCTCTGAATTTGCTTCATCTAACCAGACTCATGAAGTTGGGGCTACAGATTATATTTCCTTTCAAATACCCGACGAGTCCTTTTTAGATGTTACAAACTGTATAGCTGTAGTGAGGGGATTTATGAATGATTTAAGCAATGTGAAGCAGGGGAGATCTTTGGAAGGGATCTTGTTATGCATTCCTCCTGGTTACGATTGTGTGGATTTGGCTCTATATAAGGTAAGAGCTTGGTACATAATATTTTAAAGCCCGAATTTGTAGATGTGGCTAATTAATTCTGTTTGAACAGGAACATCAAATTGTTATGTTGCTAAATAAGATGAATGATGCTCGAGAAAACTTGGGAGATGCCTGGATGATGATCGTGCAGGCCAGTGACCTTCCTTTTGTGCATATTTCAGGAACCACTTGGGAAAATAACTGGGAGTTGTACCAATTGAAGGTAACTTGTGGATCCAGCGCTTGCATTTGGTTTTGTACTCATGATACGTATGGGATGGTCCTGAGTTCTGTTTGTTCCGACACACGTCAATTCACTATTTGAGACATTAATGGAAAAAGGAAATACTGAGGATATTGTGCTTTTCTTTTGACTCCCGTTCTTTTCAGTGTTTAAGAACCGGCTCCAGTTTGACTGGGAACCGGACGTGTCCAGTCTGGTTTCACTGCAGAAATAGTAGTGTTCAAGAACTTTTAGTATTGTTTGACCCTATTCAACTGGTAATCTGGCGTAACTGTAAACTTGTAACCTGGCAATCCTGTCAACTAGCCTGGACCAGGGCATTCAAAAAATTTAGAGATAAGTGTAGTGAAAGTCCTAAAACTTGTCCCGGAAGTGCAATTGTGTTCTAAAACTTTCAAAACTGCAATCAAGTCCTAAAATTTGTCACAAAAGAGCAATCGAGTTATAAAGCTTTCAAAAAGTGCAATCAAAGTCTTAAAACTTGTCAACTTGGTGCAATCAAGTCCTTCCATTAACTCCATGGAACTTTGACAAATGGAAAATGCTAATAAGTTTTAGGACTTGATTGCACCAACTTGACAAGTTTTAGGATTTGATTGCACTTTTTAAAAATTTTAGGACTTAATTGCACTTTGTGACAATTTTTAGGACTTGATTTTTGAAAGTCTTATAACTAAATTGTACTTTCATGACAAGTTTTATAACTAAATTGTACTTTCGTGACAAATTTTAAGACTTACAATAAACTTACCGCAAAAATTTAAAGGAAGAGTGTTAAGTTGTGTTGGTGTTTGGAACTCCAACCTCTTGTAACTAAAGCGTGCCAACCATTTGCTCCAATGTCTTCTCGCTTCAATTTGTGGTGGATAATAAAATTGAACGATGCTCTTGAGAACGCATATCCTGTTTTTGTGCTCAAGCGGCTCTGCTGACTCAGTGGGGCATCTATTTTTCTGAACAAATGTAGTCTAATATATGCAGAGTATTCTATCAGATGATATCACATGCGGTCGGTCCAACTAGTTAAAATGGAAGAGCACAGTTCCACCAGTTTGACCAGTTGAACCACTGGTCCGGTTTTTAAATTAGTTTTTCTTTTATTCTTCCTATCTATAATTTATATGCTCTCCTCATCAGCACGAGGACCAGCAGCTTAGTTTTTCCTCCTATGTGCATACACATGCTGCTTCACGCTTGGAATTTTAAAGGATGTTTTACTCTCTGCCTTACCGGAACTGCAAAAGTTCCAACATATCTTGACAGTTGGAGCCTTGTACTTTTGTATATGTTAAGAAATGGGCATGTGATGGCCCTAATGCGTAAGTAGTATCATTTTTGCTTCTATTTTGTGAGATCTTTTTTTGCTATATTATCTTATTCTCACTCCTGAAACACTAACCCAGTGAAACTATGCATCTAGGACTCTATCTTACACCTAGAGATGGAGAATGAGAAGCTTCGCAGCATTCCCCATACTGTAGTTCCTCCCTTGTCAGTTAGTGGTAAGAACTTTTGATGCCGTCATACTATCAAGCTAAGGATTAATTCATTGCCATGCCATCAATTGTATAGTTCTGAATTTTTTTCCTTGAGCTTCTTACCATGTCCATTTGCATATTTGGATGTTTGGAAACTTATTGTTGCCCATACTCCTTCCTTTGTGTATCAATGTTTGATAAACTCGCGAGCATCGGTAACAAATTTTTGTTTTTGACTGGGTAGTGGAACTGAATTAATCCTGTCCATGCTCCTTACTACATTCTCACATAACAACCTACTCTTATTTAAGTATGACTGGCTTAGGTACATTGTGTCTCTTTAATGGACCACTTCATGTTTGTTCCCACAGTTGGAAGAAGTGCAAACTTAAGCTCCAAAAAGGATTTTTTTTTTTTTCCAGTTGAAGAAGTAAAACTAAAGTATCAGGTTTTCCCCTATATTTTGAGTCAATTGATAGGTCAAAATGCGAGAAAGATTAATCTTTAGTGGCCAGACAAATACAGAGAATAATTATCTTGTTGTGGTAGGTACATTGCAGTCTGAGTTACTGAGAACCTGTGCATGTACGATGATAGATCCTACCATAATGTTTAGTATGCAGATACTGTAGAGCATTCATAGTTTACATGCATGCCATAGCCTCTTTAGGCCCACAAGGTTTGCTTCCCACCTTGTTTTAGCATAATGCAAGTGGTGTACTCTTACTTTTACCCAATAAAGGTATCTAAACATCGGGTTAGTTATGGCCATCTATTCAAGGAACGTTGGACTGAAATCAAGATGTTTTTTGCAACAGCTAGTAGAGGTGTGGCTTGTGTTTTAGCTGTAAGAAAGCGGGCTCTTGTCTACATACTGGATGAGGATGAAGATGAAATCTCTGATTCAGAATGACCCTGTTCAATAATTTGTGGTGGTTAAGCTGGTGTCACTCCTGCGGGTGGATCTCTAATACTTAAAGCTGCAGACGTCGGTGTGAGAACAAATGCTTGTGGGATTTCTGACTGAAGCTTTTCAGCTCCACATTTCTTGGAGTCTATCTATGCCTGCGATGTGCCTTTTCTGCCATGTGGGCATTTGTCGCAGAGAAAAGCGGAGTAAAAAGTAACTATGTATCCATTGAGTCAGATAGAATCGACCCAGAGATGCTGACCCATGGCTTCTATCTGGTGGTAACTGTCTTCATGATGTTGTTTGAGGCGACCTCGATAGCACCAAGCTTTTTCTTCTTCTGTATATGTTTTTTATTTTCTTATGTTTGGATTATTTATACTTTGGGTTGAATGGTTCACGCAGAGTACTCGACCAACGAACTCTGCATTTGGATGTAGAAATCTCCCACTGAAGACCAACTCCCTTCTCCACGTCATTGTTCAAGTGATGTATCGATCTGATCCGATGCACAATATACATTCTTGTGTGGAACATGAGTAGCCAGATATATGGTCTCTAGGAGGCATTAAAGACCAAAGGCTATATTCTAATCTCAGTGATTTGGAATCCTCAAACAAATGTTTGGTAAGATCATGAGATTGTCTACCATATCTTTGATGGACTAAGTATCCTTGAGAGAGTATTATGTAACCTTTTTAGTTTGGAAGCGGCTTTGAGGTTTTAAAGTATCTTGGCTAAATGCAAATAGCGTTTGGTTTCTTTTTTCCTCAACTTTGGGAAAAATGCAATTGTTTTTCCCAAAGGCCCAAATCCTTAGCCCAAAGTAGCTTCGGATGTACTTGGAAAAGTTGCATTTTTGGAATGTAATTATATTTTTAATTTTTTTTATTTATTTTTACTTTTATTTTATTTTATTTTTTCTTTTTTTTTTCTTCCTTCTCCTTCCGCCTACTGCTCCTTTCTCTGCTAATCATGAACCTTGATGATGGCGACAGCCCAACGATCGTCTATGACGTGGGTTGTCGAGCTCCAGGCTTGACTACGTGAACCTTGGTGTCGTTGGCCTTGAGGGAGGTCGAGCTTTGTAGGATTTGGCTCGGCTGAGCTTGACCTCGAGTGAGTGAGGCTTGCCTTGCGAGTTCCGACGAGGCTGAGCCTGGCTATGGCCAGTCATCGGCCGTTGCCATAGCCAACTACTAGCTGAGAAGAAATTAAAGAAAGAAGAAGGAAAAAAATAGTGACATCGAACATTAATTATAAGACAGGTGATTGTTATTGGGTCCACTGCCAATGCGAACCCCATACTAAATTCAATATTCCACAAGCCGTTATACGCAAGCTCGTTTTGGAGAAACTACAGTTGAATGTTTCGAAGACCGTAAAAACAAGAACTAAACGCAAAGTCATCACAGGAAACGTATGTGTCTTTCATACTAAATCCATCTGGCTAAACCCTCTATTTCTAGTTGTTGTGTAGCCTTGCTAAATTTACTTCTGCTACTTTTCCAGTAATAATACAACTAATTATCATTTGAAATGTACTATTACACTCTCAGTCTGAATGAATGGAGAATATCAAGGGAACTTAGCATCAGAATCTAAGAGACCAAAAATAGCTTTTCTGCCTGTGGACAGCATCCAACGGGCAATGACTTTATGCATAGGACTCGATGGACGGGGTCGCACTGATGCAACATAGAAGCACACTCTTTGAATCATATGCCTTGCATTCCTTGCATTTGAAATATCAGATATCTTTTAAAGAAAGATGTTAAAAGAACTGAAGTAGAGAGACAATTCCTGATGAAAAAACTTACTCGCTTAAGAAGGCGTTCAAACAAAGCTGTTCTATGCACAAATGAATAAACAGAATACAGATGAGCAACTACTGGCCTCATCTAAGAAAAGAATGCCATTCTATCAAACAGTAAATGGAGAATCATCTTGTGTAATGCGACATCAAGATGTAATCAATCGAGCCTGGACTTCATTGGCGATTCGTCTAACGGCACAATTCTGACACCTCTCCTGTAGAAGAAACCCCACTGCAGCACTGCCTTTATCTTGAGCCAGCCATTGACACCTTTGCTGGTACCTTTAACCGAACCATTATCACTTAATGGGGTCTTAAGGAACGTTTCATCATGTGGTGGGTTATCAACGAACAGTTCCTTAAGATAATTGAAATCAACTGATTCGAAATCTTCCATCATGTGATTGCCTTCAGGAAGAAATCTATTACTAGATTGTGATATTGAGGCATGGGGTGCGTCACAGAGGCGAACATGCTCATTTACTGTATAGTCCATTTGGCTTGGACAATCAACCGTTTGGCTATGCATGGCCCATTGGAAATTGACGCCATGGGACTGTATTGGCGATCCAAAGATGAAGGTGGCTTGGGGATTCGACGTCTTTTGGATTGCAATCAAGCAGCGATGCTGAAGCATATTTGGCTGTTATTTTCGGATAAAGAATCCATATGGTGCAAATGGATTCACTCCACATTTTTCAAGAACAAGAACTTTTGGGTAACAAAGGCGCCGACCTTTTGTTCTTGGTCTTGAAAGAAAATCTTGGAGCTTAGACCGTTGTTCCTTGCTCGGGCTAAATGGAGGATCGGTGAGGGAGATGTTCCATTCTGGTTTGATCCTTGGCACATGAGGGGGCCACGCTTCTTGCACTTCTCGGCTAGGGACATTTATCTTTCTAGAATCCCTCGCAAAGCCTCGGTTCACGACTTTTGTGAAGGGAATTTTGCTCCTTCGGCAACTCTATCTCGGTTGAATTCTATGACGGATTTCCCACCTGTCCTTATTCCTAATAGCGTGACAACCTAGTCTGGAGCTGTCACCCTTCGGGGACCTTCTCCATCTCTTCAACTTGGGATGATATCCGATGCAAGGGAAGGCAAGTTTCATGGCATCGTTTTATATGGGATAGGCATATCACCCCGCGTTATTCCTTCCTTCTGTGGCTGGTTACGCTGAACAGATTACCCACACAAGTGTTGCTGCTGAACTATCGTCGTATTACTGAAGGGGTTTGCCCATTTTGCCGATGTAGACCGAACTCTATTGATTATCTTTTCTTTGGTTGCAATATCACGGCTTCTTTGGTGTGGTTTTGAGCGGCTAAGTGCCGCATCCCTTGGACGAACAGAACATGGCCGGAAAACCTTCAGCGAGCCATCAAATACTGTGGTGGCCAGCAACTTCATCAATGCATTGCCAGATTTCTTTTGCAGGCCTTTTCCATCTGATTTGGTCAGAACGTAACCACATTATCTTCAGGAACAAGACTCGGGATATCATGGCGATGAAGAAGCATCTATCAAAAGCTGTCTAGGACAAAGCGCTTACCATGCGAGGTGCTGATGATGATCGTAATCGGCGTATATTAGCTTCCTGGGAGTGCTCTCTGTCGGCTCTTGTTTGATCTGTATTACTAGGCTGTATTGTTGTTAGCTTCTGGTTGGCCGTTGCTCGGTCTGTTGTTGGCATCTTTGTGGCTTGTCCTGTTTCTCGTTGTCGCAATTCCCCCGTCAACCTTGCACCCCCTGCAACATTAGTGTTGTTTGTGGTGGAGGGTTGTTTTTGTACGGGTGCTTGTGCTTCAGTTCTTTTGTATGCGCTTTTGATTAGCCTAATATATTCTTACCTTTACCAAAAAAAAAATATATTTGCATTTTGAAAATTCCCTTTAACCAAAAGGTATTTGCATTTTTCAAGGATATTTTCCAAAATGAATCAAACGGATCCTAAACAAACGATGATACAACATTCAAGAATCTAACAATGTTTAATATATTTTTTCGCTCTTGGGAATTATTGCCAACTCGAGGAAGAAAGAAGATATTAATTGTTAGAATGTGACACGTGCTATGTGATACTTCGTTATGTTTTGTTGATCATCGTGATAATAGCCTCTTGGGAATTTAGCTGATTTTTCTCTCGAAATTAATCCCCCTTATTGGGCCCTCCCAAATCTTCACGTCTTCAATGTATTCTTCCCGATGCAAGTGCCCAGAATTTGGCATCGAACTTAAATGTCAGACGGGCTGATTGTTATTAGCGTCCAATAGCCAGTGCAAACCCCAAACTAAATTCATATTCCCCGAGCCGTTATACGCAAGCTCGTTTTTGGAGAACTACAGTTGAATGTTTCGAAGACCGTAAAAACGAGAACTAAACGCAAAGTCCTCACAGAAAACGTACGTGTCTTTCATACTAAACCCTCTGGCTAAACCCTCGTTTCTGCTTGTTGTGTAGTCTTGCTAATTTACTTCTGCTACTTTTCCAGGAATAATACGACTAATTATCATTTGAAATTTACTATTAAACTCTCAGTCTGAATGAATGGAGAATATCAAGGGAACTTAGCATCAGAATCTAAGAGACAAAAAATAGCTTTTCTGCCTGTGGACAGCATCCAACGGGCAATGACTTGATACATAGCCACTCGATGGACGGGTTCGCACTGATGCAACATAGGCGCTGAATCGAAGTACACTCTTTGAATCATGCCTTGCATTCCTTGCATTTGAAATATCAGATATCTTTTAAAGAAGATGTTAAAAGAACTGAAGTAGAGAGACAATTCCTGATGAAAAACTTACTCGCTTAAGAAGGCGTTCAAACAAAGGTTCTGCACAAATGAATAAACAGAATACAGATGAGCAACTTCTATGCCCTCATCTAAGAAAAGAATGCCATGAATTCTATCAGACAATAAACGGAGATCATCTTGTTAATGCGACATCAAGATGTAATCAATCAAGCCTGGACTTCATTCGGCGATTCATCTAACGGCACAAGTCTGACACCTCTCCTGTAGAAGAAACCCACTGCAGCACTGCCTTTATCTTGAGCAGCCATTAACACCTTTGCTGGTACCTCTAACGAACCATCATCACTTAATGGGGTCTTAAGGAACGTTTCATCATGTGGTGGGTTATCAACAACAGTTCCTTAAGATAATTGAAATCAACTGATTCGAAATCTTCCATCATGTGATTGCCTTCAGAAAAGAAATCTTACTAGATTGTGATACTGAGGCATGGGGTGGTCACAGAGGCGAACATGCTCATTTACTGTATAGTCCATTTGGCTTGGACAATCAACCGTTTGGCTATGCATGGCCCTTGGAAATTGACGCCATGGGACTGTATTGGCGATCCAATGGTAGCAAAGCCATTATCTCCTGGAGAAATGAGGACATTCAAGCAGTCTGAAGTCATTGGCTGATGTGCAGTGTGACGAGAATGCCATCAAGTGAAACTCCATGGATCCAGATACTGTCTGGCAATGAAGCTACACCATTGATCTGGACAATGAACTAACATGTGGTTAGTAACCATAGGCGTACGTGTAAACAGGTATACAAGCCTATAAAAAATTTTGCATGATTTGTGAGCTTTTATTATTTTGATAAGTGGAAGGTGCTACTAATTTTTTGTTCCTCACCCTGCACATCTTTTAATTTTTCTTGCCCCTGGTCTTTGTGATCTTTAGGTGCTTCAGTGACAAGGCCCTGCCCGTTTGCTTCACGGATTGAACATTCATATCTCAATTTCTGACATACAAGTTTAACCAACCAAAACTCTCTTTGCGAAGATGATCTTCCGGTCACCATTTGAAAGATGCACATGTAAACATTGCTGTGTGCTTGCATCGAACGGTTGTCTAATGATGACCATAAAGACATGTCCAACTCATAAACACGTTGCTAGTGATGCATTATAACATTCTACTGTTGTCAAGCATGTGGGAGTGATAGCAAAATCTTGTCAATATCCACTTAGCACCTGAGTGAAGGTGTTCATGAGTTTCTACCCACCCCCACCCCCAATCCCCCACTCAAAAAAACCACATGTTACCAACTAATTTTTTAGTTGCTTTTTAATTTCTTGGACAGAACAGATACAGTGGCCAAAGGGATAGTGTATTGAACGAGCCTCAGTTTGCAATAATCACAGCTTGGAGAATTTATCTTTTCTTGTATATGTAGCATTGGATACTGACTGTTCTCTAAATACAGGCCCATTTTGATACTTCAACTCTTTCGAGTCCAAATTGAAGTTCTCTTCAATAGAACCCTGATAAAATGAAGCACTTGATTATTGCCCTTTTGCATTTGTGCTGAAAATCTATTAGATTACTACTTTTGGTAGTGATAACCTACTCCTCTCGTTTGTTCATCATCAGTGAAAACTACTACTGACCATTTTCGGTTGCATCTGAAGACACATCAAAAACCTAAAAAAAGAAAATACATAGAAATGAGAATAGTTACATGAGAATTGAAGTGACTAGGACAGAGTAAATGTCTTCATATTATGCGGAACCCAGATTGTAAAGATCTGGAACACATTGATTTTATTTGTTAGAGCTCAAAAATAAGTAGGGAGTCTTACTTTCATTGTAATTCACAGGCCACATCTATGTGCTTAAACGGAGAGAGAGCTTCATGTTTTAGAGCACGTACCTTCAGCAGTGGAGCCGGCATTTGCTGGAAGAGCTTCCAGACCAACTGGAGTGGCACAAGATTTGTGGAGCCCAATTAGGTTGAACAGAGGTGAGATTTTCAATTTGTACTTCACAGACTTGAGACAGAAAAGAGCTTGAGTTATTCTTTTGCATTGAATCAGAAAAGGTCTCACCATTGAACTCCCTCACATTATTCCAGTTATCGAAGGCCTTTTAACGATGCATCTCCATGTTCCTGGAAGGAAAAACACTTGGTATGTCCCTCAAGCTGGACTAATGGGTTTTATCTTCACTATGGAAGTAAACATTCTGGCTTCAAGCAACAAATTTTTTTTTTCAGCAAGTATGTTGCATTCCACTGGATGAACTTGTATTCAGATAAAGTAAAAAAGTGCAGCAGCACAGATAAAGAAGAATAAGGATAGTATTGAAAGAACCTTAATTCACTTTATGCCTATATCCGCCCATTCCTCCACCACATAAAGGTCAGGTGCTCGGAAGATGTAATATAGAGTACAATCTCAGGGTAAAGATGCAAAATTGATTGAGAAAGGACCAGTGAAGAAATAAGACATGCATCAAACGTTCAACTGCTGAAAGCGTAAATTGTTCAAACTACAAGATCTTTATATTTTAAACTTGGAAATGAATGGTTGAGAGTGGAAGTGTAAATCATTCAAACTACAATATGTTGACGAGTGCCTCAGATTCCATGGATGAAACTGAATCAACTGCTGAAAGTGTTCTGCAACTTATCCCTGTTTTGTTATAAGTTTAAGCACGGAGTAACAGCCACTTAGATTATGAGGTCACTATCATCAACTTTGCATTGCGAAGAGCGAAAGCTCAACATCACTATATTAATACAATTGTCTCTATTGCGGATCTAAACAAAGCATCTAGATTTTCTTTTATTCTATCCACAGGAATTTCGTATCATTTTTGACGATAATAAAAAAGGCAAAGCATCTAGATGTCAAATTCAACTCCTTGTTTCACGTTTCCATATCTCTAGTCATCTTAACACCTATTACGCCACACAGCTACAAGTAAACATCAAATTTCCTGATTGCATAGAAAATATGGAACAAATTATCCGCCTGTTGATTACCTTCTCTTGGGCAGAAAGTTGATCAATAGCCAAAATATACCTTGTCTTTGAATAGGCC
>JAGVVM010021580.1:0-10875 GCA_019149425.1 Psidium friedrichsthalianum
TTCTTGGATGAACTCTTGTGGAACACCATGAAGTCCAGTTTTTAGCTCGGTATCTACTGAACGCAGCGCCATTGACCCACGAATAGATCATCACAGTTGAGATTGGGGTTGAGTGAGTTGAAGATCTCGGTCGACAAGTTGAATGTAGTCCCACGGAGGAACATGTATCCCCGGTGCTCACACCGTAAGCCTGATCACATTCCAGGGCAGAATTCGAGGCAAGGATCGCAACTGTTCAATTTGATGTAAGAAAGAAGAAACGGATACTTTTAGAACGGTGAAAGATGTGTTAATCATGAGCTGCTATTCCTTCCCTCTCTTCCCTAGTTAAAATGCATGGTTCATAGCATCAATAGCGTCGAAACATTTCTTGATTCTCCGTATTTAAAGAAGCCCTAGACTTGGAAAATACCCTTTTGCTCTTTGAAAAAATTTAAGGGAAAAAGATCATAATTCCTCTCTCTCTCTCTCTCTCTCTCTCGAGGGAACGAGGGAACGAGGAGGAGGAGGAGGACATTTCGAGAGACAAAGTATGATGTCAATGTCTAGTTTGTAACATGGTTAAATATTGTGATTGGCTATACAACTTTAAAGAAGTTCAGTAACCTAATTGAACCAGTCTAAGCAAACAACCGAAAAACCTAATTAAACCAAAATGAGATTTATTGACGATATTGAATATTGAGCGAAATTGGAGAGCTGAGACGACTGGTATCGCGTTCAAGCAATATCTATCTAAGAGTGCCGCTAATCATGTAATGAAGGTGTTTGTGGGGGGGAAGCGGGAAGAAAGACTTACAGCCTTTGATCACCTTCTTCTCAGCCAGGGAAACACCAAGCAGGGGTGCGAGCACCAGCAAAATTCGGAAGAAGAAGATAATTGCACTCTTTCCAATCTTAGCCATTTCTTGAGTAGATATATATCTAAATTGAATAGAGGAAGGAGACTATGATTTGAAGGGACCGCAGCTCATATATATATATATATGTGAGAGCTTTAGAAACTGGTTGAGCTTGAGTGGATGATGACAAAAACTGTTGTCTCGAACCTTGGGCAATGCCGGCTTTTAGACAAGACCGAAGTTGAGAGTTGATGTCTTGATGTTAAGAAGCGGCGGATGCTAAACCATGCATTTTGTAAGGTCGGAAGAACATTCTCCCCCCATGTAAGATATGTTCAGTCTCAGTGAAACAGCACGAATGTTAAAAGTTCTTGCAATCTAAGCCTAACATGAGAAGCAGAATTACAAGAGAAATCGAGAGAAACTGCGAGGGCACTAAAGATTTGTGTAGTTTGGTCATAGTGTCTGTACCTATTCCACTTGGAGACCTATAGCCACTAAGAATTTGCCATGTATCTTTAAAATACAGAGTTCACAATTGCTCTATCGCTCAAATGCTTTTTCAACCTTAAAATTACGTACAAACAAAACTCACATTTATTATCTATAAATTATCATAGAAAACACAATGAGAAAACTCACGGAGAGCTTTTAGTGTATGATAATTGAGTAGAATTCCATGTTTTATACATATTTTTAGAGGGAAAATTTCCAAAAGTCCTAAACTTTTTACACTTTTGATAACTCAATCCTAAATATTTTGTATTTATGTCAATTCAGCCCTTCCAATCACTTTTGACCGGAAATTGCTAACATTATGCTACCAGCGCTAACATGGCGTGGTAGGTGATGCCATGACCAATTTTTAGTAATTTTAATTTTTAATATTTTTTTTTCCTTTCTCTAGTTTGGTATTTTAGCGGCCAGCAAGGGTTGCCGGGCCCTCATTGAGTGGGGGCAAGGTCGTGGCCCTCTCCTAGCCTCACCTAGATCTTGGTGAGATCAATGCAGCCCATAGGCAAGGTTACCTTGCCTAGATCTAGGCAAGGCTGGCCCCTCGCTTAGCGAGGCGTCGTGGCCCTTGCTAGAGGCCAGAGAGGTCATTGTAGCCCTTGTTAGTAGCGGGCGATGGTCACGACCAATCCAGAGAGAGAGAGAGAGAGAGAGAGAGAGAATTACTTTAAAAGTTAATACTATTAAAATTATATTAAAAATTGGCAACACCCTTCGCGTCGTGTCAGTCCCAATTGCGCCATGTTTGTTATTTCTAATCAAATTGGCCGAAAGGACGGAATTAGCACAAATGTAAAAAGTTTATGATTAAATTGACAAACTTGAAAGGTTCAGGATGAATTGGCAAAAGTGCAAAATGTTTAGGGCTTTTGACAATTTTCCCTATTATTAGATGACTTGCTAACTCAAACTAGAAATGCAATTTCAAGGTGGAAAGTATTTCAATAATTTCTTGCTTATTCAAGACATCATACCACAACTCCCATTTGAATTTGAAAATTTTTATTTGGACTAAATTTCTTTTACGGGATCAAACTTGAGACATAATTTGACTCCAAGAACGAATAAAAAACACTGATTTCGAGGGGTGGTTTCTACTGCTCTGTGTGGGTCAGACATTCAAGTTTTGATGCACTGGATGGTCGACCTCGTAGAGCCTTTGTTCTCTGGAAAAATTATCAAAAAATTCCTAAACTTATTACAATTCTACCAATTTCGTTTTAAACTTTTTTTTTAAACCGATTCAATTCTAAACCTTTTATAATTGTATCAAGCCAGTCTATTTAGCCAATATTGGCCGGCCATCCGGCAAGATAATAGTTAATAATTTTTTGAATTTTTATTTTCTTTTTTCTTTTTTTTCTTTTTTCCCTCTCTTCTTCTTACTTTGGCCAGCGATGACAAGGTGGATCTCATTGGCTGTCGCCTCTATCCAATTGCTAATAAGAGGAAGAAGAAAAAGAGGGGAAAAAAAAATATTAAAGTATTATGTTGCCGGAAGACTTCCACGTCAGGCTTGGCTAGCTAAAATTGGCCGGATGGATTGAATTGACACAATTGTAAAAATTTACGACTAAATTGGCAAAAAAAAAATTAAGACAAAATTGACACAATTTTAATGGGTTTATGACTTTTTATGATAATCTTCCCTTTGTTCACTTTTGGCAGTGCGAAAAACTCGACAACACCAATCTTCTATCACCCAATTGAAAGTTCAGGTCTCAATCAACATACAAAAGTTCGAATTTAATTTACTTGAACTGCTTTTGGGAAAGTCATTAACCTCTAGGTTTTGATTTAAAGTTAACCATTCTAGCGTTTTATGGTTGGAATTGCAAAATTAGCAAAACTAGATAATTAAAAATAAGTAGGCATGCAGCACTTGTTGAATGACTAATCGAAAAGAAGTGTTTTGAAAATTGAAAACAATTTTTTGTCTAGTAGAATCAAGAGTTCGATGACTTCTTCTACCTGAGTAGAAGTTGGATGAACTGATTACAATTAATTTTGTTTACATAACTAAACCGTTGGCGAAATTCATAAGTTTAAGAAATTGTCCATGTAGAATCTCACACACCCATCTAAACCTTTTTAGTTTTAATCAACCATGTTTTAAATCTTGATTCACTAGTGCAATTAATTATCATACCTTTACTTAATGCAATGGAGTCCTAAACTCTTCCTGATATGTATAAACAAGTTCTAAATCTGTATTAACAAATTCGATCGAAGGCCATTTCATAGGTAATGTTTGAGTATAGTTTTTTTTAAAAAAGCTCCTAGGACTTAATTCTAATAAGTAATTTATGAAATCACTGGTATTGAAGAAAACGATCATTACGACATCGCATCAATTGTTCCATATTAAGAACTTTGAATACATTTGTTTCATGGGAAATAAATGGTTTTGAACAAGATTTTCTAAAAATTATTGCTTGTATAGCAAAATAATTATTCAATGAAAATATCTTTATTATAAAAAACAATCCATATAAATATTTTCATCATTTTTTATGGATGATGAAAATATTTTTCGTTTATTCATTATTATAAGCGATCATTTTTAAGAATGGGAATCAAATCAAGCCTTTTATCTCAGATCAAATGTTACCAATTGATGCTTGTTAATTTGACGTTGTTTCATGTACGCATGAAATTCCTTAACGAGGACCTGGGAATAATGAAAAGAAAGACCGCCCAGGATGTCATATTCCAAGTCAAAGAAAAGCGCTTATTTGTCAGAGGACAAGACATAATGGCACTGTTGGTAGAAATTCATAAGGAAGAAAAAATAAGCGACAGTAATTAGAAATTGCAAGAACAGCACCATGAGAAAATTGCTTATGGTCGTCTTTATTCATTGGACCGACAGGATATTTATGACTGGTCATATCCTATCGTGAGATTATATAGGAATTCCAAGGGCATGCGAGAAAAGGGTAAAAATAATTTACACGTATTCTCAATTTTGACTACTATCCAGCCTGAGACAAATATACCCATTAGAAAGTCCAATCTGAAAAATATTTCGATAATTCCAATCGCTTGTGAAATTCTTGGATCATATTACTTACTGAAGGTTTCATTTCTATTTAGCGAAAAAATGAATGATTCGAAAAAAATATATTCCTGAAGGGATTGCTTGTACTGCTTGCAAAAATGAATGAATGGTAAATCGTCCACGAAAATATTTACACATATATTGTTGACGAAATGAAAATATATTCCATCAACTAATAATTTCAAGAGATACAAGCGATCGGTTTTTGTAATTTTTTTGAATTTTTTGTAATTTTTTTGCGTGAAACAAACGAAGCCGAAGATTGGCAACTTTTTAAGTACCTCCTGATCAACACAATAGATTGATGATTTCCATTATTTTTTTATATTGGAAAAGTAGGTTTCGCACGCCTTATGCTTGAATTTAACTCATTGAGCTCACTTATCTGATTACTACATGGCACACAGTCTATCGATGACCCAGTTAATTTGTAATTGCACAACTAAAATGGAGGATTGCAGAGCTATTTGATGAGTAATTTTCAATGTCATCAGAGTCAAGACACGAGGTAGTAAAAGATTACACTAGAAGGAAGAAGCCAAGTTCACATTTGAGACGCACAAAATCAAAAGTATCAAGACACAAAAACCCTAAAATGGAGGAGATAGACCGATTACTCCTTATTCACCGAGGTTAAGTTGAAGCCAATTCTTGGATAAACTCTTGTGGATCCCCATGAAGTAGAGCTTTAGTTTGGTGTCCCTTGAACACAAAGCCATTGACCCACGAATAGAGCATCGCAGTTGACATTGGGGTTGATTGAGTTGAAGATGTCACTCGCCAAGTTGAACGTCTTTCCCACGGAGAAACATGTATCCCCAGGGCGCACGCCGTAAGCCATATCACATTCCGGGGCAGGAGTCGCTGCAAGGACCCCGACTGTTTGATTTCATGTCAAAAAGAAGGAACGGTTACTTTTAAATTCGGTGAAAGATGTGTTAATCACGAGCTGCTATTCCTTCTTCTCTTTCTTAGTTCAACATGAATGGTCAATAACATCAATGCATTGAACTCCATATCTAAAGAAACCCTTCACTTGGAGAACACCCTTTTGCTCTTCGAAGAAATTTTGAGGAGAATTGTGTGACTCGAATGCATTATGAAATGTCTGAAGAAAAGAAGACTTACAGCCTTTGATCAGCTTATTCTGAGCAAGGAAACACCAAGCAGAAGTGAGAGCACCAGCAACATTTGGAAGAAGAAGATGACTGCACTCTTTCAAAATTTAGCCATTTCTTGAGCAAATATATAAATCTGAATTCAAAAGACCAATAAGACTATATGATTTGAAGGGCTGGAGCTCATCTGTATATATATAGCGAGGAGCTTGAGAAACTGGCTGAGTGGGTGATGACAAAACCCGTTATTCCCATCATTGGCCGTGCCGGCTTTAGTCAAGAAACGGCCGATTACGCCTAAACGATGCACTTTGTAAGGTTGCAAGAACATTCGTTTCCAATGTAAGATATGCTAAGAATGATCTAGAAGCATCGATTTCGACCTGCGGTTTGTGTTGCTTGATGCAACCGTGACACAGGACCCCCATAAAGCCTTTTCTCCTCCCTCAGGTGTGTAGAAACCCGGATTTTCAATCCAATCTTCTATCAATCGATCAAAATGTAAAATGTCACAATATGACTTTGATTGAATTATTTTTGTCGAAGTTAAACTCTAGGTTTTTATTTCAAAGCTAAACTTCTAGAATCTTATGGTTAGAATTGCAAAACCGGCCACAGGGTAATCACAAACAAACACCCGTGGAGCATTTGTTGAGTGACTTGTTTAGGATAGACTACACTATCACGCATACGCTATTCTTGTATAGTGTGAAATCAGTGTTTTAAATTCAATTTGTTTAACAAGTGCATTGAGGGCACTCATATAATAAACTGATAACGGGACTAATTCCTATAAGAAGCAAGAAAACGAGGACTTTTTCCTCACCCTAAATAGTAAGTAGAAGTCGAATGAAGTATTTATCAATTAACATTTTACAACATTGCATCGCTGGTGAAATTCATAAATTCAGGAAATGGTCCATTTAGAATCTCACATACCCATCTAACACTGTCAAAGATACTAGCACTACGTGTCCTAACACCGTCAAATTGTCCTAATTGAGTTTCTCCGATCATTTTCAACACTCATGGTTCTCCAAGTTGTTTAAAGCCATAAGGAGTAAAGTACCATAGAAAAGTCTGAATCTTTGAGACTCCTTAATTTTAACCAATCAAGTCCTATATCTTGATTTAAAGTACAATCAATTCTCCAACCTTTTACTTAATGCAATCAAGTCATACAAATTTACTTATAGTACAATTCAAATTTAAATCATCTACTAAAAAATTCCATCGACGGCAATTCCACAGGAGCCACATAGGAAAGACTTGATTAAAATTTTGGAAAAAAAGCTCTGTGGACTTGATTCTGATTAGCAACAATGTGTTCATTACCACATTGCTGCTATTAAAAAAGGAAAATTATTGTGGCATTGCATCGATTGATTCCATATTAAGAGCTCTATATAGGATTAAATGTCACTAACGAATGCTTATTAGGATGACATTGATTGACATATACTTAAAATTAAAATAAAGGAACTTATGGGAAAAAAGAAAAGATAGACAAGTCAAAGGAAAGTGGTTACTTGTGTGGGACAAGACATGATTCTTAGTAAGAATCAGCTTACACAAATGGAGACTCTGCAAATTGCGATAGATAGCTTATCGGACGAAGGTTCACACTACATAAAACTTGGGGAGCGCAACTGGATCGGTTCTACTTGTGAACCGGAGTGAACCACCCAAAAAAATAGGTTTGGAAATTGTTCTTGTT
Source organism: Psidium friedrichsthalianum (assembly GCA_019149425.1). Classification (NCBI taxonomy): domain Eukaryota; kingdom Viridiplantae; phylum Streptophyta; class Magnoliopsida; order Myrtales; family Myrtaceae; genus Psidium; species Psidium friedrichsthalianum. The sequence continues at coordinate 7,252 of JAGVVM010021580.1, forward strand.
GAAACCGGTCTGAGAATAGGTTCTAGATTTTGGAAACCGATTGGAATAGGTTCGATTTCAGTTCCGAGAGAATACCCACCTGAAAACTAGATTGGACCATCCAAAAAGTAGGTCCAAGAACTAATTCCTGTTGGAACCGGCCCGAGAACAAGTTTTAGATTTCAGAACTGGTTGGAACAAGTTCGGTTTCCAGTACCAAGAGAAAAACCCACCCGGCAACCGAACTTTTTATGGAACTGTTTCGAAACCTGTTTCACAACTTAAAACCTAAACCTAATGTGTTTTTGGGCTACGGTTTCAGGGGGGGAAGTGGGGAGGAAAAGAAAAAAAAAGGGGAGGGGGGGGGGGGGGGGGGGGGGGGAGGAAATTTACATTTTGAATCATTTCATTGCACTCATAATATTGATGCGGAGAGTATTAGCGATGCGTTTTTGGATCGGTTGATAGGCAAAAATCCCAGCGGAAGTCGAAGAATTGATGACTTTGGAGCTCAAACAATTTTCTTTATTTTATTTTATTTCAGCAATTTTATCGCTTGGTGGCGTTTTTGTAATTTCGTGGTTGTTTTTTATGAGACCTAATGGGGCTAGGGTTACACCTGATATAAAAGGTGTTTTTTGATGATGTTTTGGGGACAGAATATTTTTGATATCAAATTTTGAAGATTGTTATTAGTTTCTGCGACTTTTCGCTTCTCTACGCGTTTTACGCTGCGTCAGGTGGTATCAAGCCTATGGTGAACGGCGGAGAGGCGGTGGTCTTTCTGACGATGATCAGGAGACGGAGCCCCCGATCCTTGGGGACGACGCGCTGCAACGTTTGGAGCACGGCGTTTTGAAGGAACACCTAGATCAACAACTCGATCAAAGGCTGCGTCGCATTGAAGAACGATTTGACGACTAGCAGATCGGTTTTGAAGCTCTCGTGTTGATGCGAACCGGAATAGACAGCATGGCAGAAGGCCAGGTGGCAGATATTGCTCGTGGTAACCCTGTCGATAGATTTGTTCCGTCCGCAGGCGGAATAACCCGCTATCTTCAGAGAGCTCAGAGGAGGAGGAAGATGAATCTGCTGAAGAAGCGCTCAATGATTATGGCAGTAGGCAACACCATGGGAGATTCCGGAGGGGGTATGGCGGCAGGCCACGTTATTGACGATCGAGAAGTAACGACTTTTAAATTAAAGGTCGTATTCCTTATTTTTAATGGAGGCCTTGGAATAGAGGATTTTTAGACTGGATTGATGATATCGACAAGTTCTTCGATATATGGAACACCCTAGTGAAAAGCGTGTGCGATTAGTCGGCGTGTAGATTAAAGGGGGACATCTGCATGGTGGGAGAGTTGGCAGACTCGCAGAGAGAGAGAAGGGCGAGATAAGGTGCGAACTTTGCATAGGATGAAGAGGTTGTTGAAGGCAATAAATTCCTGTCACCTGAATTAGTTGAACATATTTGGGATAATACCAGACAGGTACCAGACGCGGGTACCAGCGAGGGGTTGGGGGACTCGTGCGAATTCGGCAGTAGGAAAGATGCAGTAGGATGAAGGGCGAAGGGAACGCATGAGTGGAACGAGGGGGTGGAGAGTATTGGGGCTGGGACAAGCATGACATGTGGGAGGGTGGACAAGAAACAAGAAGTAGGAGGAGGCACAGATGGTGCTGGGTAGAGAACGCTGGGTATATGAGTGAGAGTTGTTGAGCAAGAATATTGCCTTTCAACTCGTGCGTTGCTACATGAACAGATTGATGTTCCAGTGTCAGTACCAACGCAGCAAGTAGGGGACATATATTCCTCGTACGTGAGGTCCATACTTGAGATATAGGCCATTTACGTCGGAGTTTACTGAGAGCCTGACAAGACCTAAGCATACGGTCAAGACTTGTCTCGAGGGTGGTGTGCAGCAAGTGGGTAGCGAAATATAAACTACTTCCGTGAATGGGTCTAAAAGTGACACCCCGTGGCTCATGATCGGGAATAGCACAATGCGAGTAGTAACAAGGGGTATGGCCAGCGAAACCTGTCTGGGTAGGGGGGCGGAAGGATACGAGGCGTGGACATCAGAGAAAGGGGTGCGCAGAAAGTAATAATGCTACATGGAAAGGAGGTTAATTTGGTTGAGTGATACAGTTCATGGAATGTTGTTGGGGAAGGAGAAATGTGATATAGACAGCAGTTCGTGGAGGTAATGTGGGAAGTAAGGTTAGCTGTACTACAGATAGACAATCGCTGCTAGGAAGAGACATGGAGGGCCGCTCGAGTGCCAGAACGAACAAAGGCGTAAGGTATTGAAGGGAAGGCGACCTCGCCAAGGCTACCGAAGACGAAGGGCGAGAGGATAAGGGTCGCGATACAGCATCGGCGTGATGTGACAACACGGCGACTAAGTAGCACCAATTAACCTGTGATGTCAAAGCACATAATACGGGATGTCTGTAAACGACCTTCATTATGAGTGGTACGAGATCAAGTGATGTAACCAGTCGAGTGTAATCAACTAGTGGCATTGACGGTAACCGGAAAAGGAGTGTACGACTCAGAGATATAGACAGGGAGTAAATCGTATGTGCGAGTCACGTGACGGCGAAGGAGTGAAGAGAACGAATTGATAGTGAGGCGAGTGATGTAGTTGATGAGCAGAGTGATAACATTTGCTGAGTGAGTCAGACAGGAGATTGATACATGTTAGGCCCCGAAGCGGGGAGAGCTGTGCATGGGGGGGTTCCGCGCGGGGGGAGGGAAACAAAAAAAAAGAACCACTATAAAAGAAAACATAAATCATAGTGGGATAAAAAAAAAAAAAAAAAAAAAAAAAAGTAAATAAACATCAAAATAAGGGAAGGCCAAAAAAAAAAAGATAAAAAATAAAGATTTATAAAAGAAAAAAAAAAAATAATTTTATGATTAATGTTAGGTCCCCGAGGCATCCTATTTTATTCCAGCTACACCCCCCACACAAGCAACACCACAACAGCAACCATCAACTATTCCAAACTGCCGGTGTACCATTCTAGGTAAATTTTCGCTTTTGATCATTGATAGGTGGAATTCATGAAAACATTATCGTGAAGAGATGCAATCAAGAAGTGTTGGCTGGAGTACATTGGTAGAAACATCCTTATCGTACACGTTAGGATGGATTAAGATCGGGCGTGGACAGCATTCATGTGATGGAGCGATGCAAAATTCCATTCTCGGTCTTGGAAAGTAAGTACCAGATGAGTTGTATTGTGATATATTGTAACATGGATGTGTGTCACGTGTTGTTTGGGGGCCAGGCCGTGGCAATATGTGTATTATGCGAAGAAAAAAAACCCCAAACAACCCCACCCCACCCCCCCCCAAACCACAAACACCAAGACCACCACAAAAGCAACTCGGGGAGAAGTACCCAGTATAACCTATGATGAAAGTGGGTGAAGTAAACGTTTCTCCCGTTTTCTGAAGAAGAAGGGGGGGGGGGCAGATAGGACGGAGACGGAAGGCGGGGGGGGTTCGGAGGGTGGCGGGGAGGGGAAGAGTCGTTGCGCGAAAGTAGAGAAGGGGGGGGAAGGGGAGGGGGCGCGCGTGGGGGGAAGTATGGAGGTGCCCTGTCCCACGGCGTCTAGCGCGTGTCGAGGCTT
>JAGVVM010021582.1:0-10099 GCA_019149425.1 Psidium friedrichsthalianum
ACTTTTTTTTTTTACTTTTGACCCCTTTTTTTTATTAATAGAGAAACCTCATGGTCAGCACAATTTGTACTGACCATTTCTGTTGCACGTACATCAATATGTGCGTGCAACATAATACAAAATTATATATATAATATATTCATAAATTATATCTATATATAATTTAATAAAAAATCACATGCGTGCATTTTTGGATACATCAATATGTGTCCCATTTCAGAGTGCGTGCGCATCGTATGCACGTACGTCCATGACCAAATTAAGAATCAAATTAAATCCAATTTAATTTAATTTCAATCCGAGAAATTCGATAGTCGTGATTGCAACATATTTGCAATATCATATTTTCCGTTCAACGTCGTCATGTATTGGTTAAGGTGTGTAACATCTCTAGGTTCATCACTGAGCTGGCAGTAAAACAAATACTAACACATTAGTACTTCCAAGAGAGTTGATTGTCCCGATCAACTACTAGGTCCTACAAGCCACGAGTGACATCTAGCAATATGTCATGGTTACCCAGACAGTGTGAATATTTTAAGAACATAATGAACCTGTCAGCTCCAGTTACAATGTAATTCAATCCCTCCGTCTTACTATGTCCCGATCGAACAAAGGCCATGGAATATTTGTCAAGCCACCAATTCGATCATATGCACAAATCCAATTTACATGCATTTGTACGAGACATAAACATTTTATTCTCGGTTACAACCCTGGCCGAGGATTTCAATGCATTGTCATAACTAGATCGCATAGGACATCATACCTTGCATGTAACAAGGAGACAGATTCCATTTTGCGCACACGTGTGACTTCGTATGTGCACGAACTATAACCATTAAGTACAGAGACGGATCAGCGAACCGCCAATATGCGCACTTATGAACTATAGCCATCCAACGTACAAATCAACATTGTGCCTCAGGTCTAAGGATTATTTACACAAGACTTGAGCATGAACGATTAGACATTGACCACGCTAAAAGCTTCCATGTCACTAATCATTAAATGTGTGTCACGTTCAGTGAACTTGTCTGACACAAGCACCTGTATTCCAATTCGGGCATCGCAATACCTAATGACTCGTGACTCGTCATTCCTTTAAGTATCCAATACTTAAAAGCAAAATTAAGAACACATCAGTCTCACAGGATCATTAATATCCACTCAATGATCCATCGACCGAGAACAGTTTAAAGATTCAGTCTAACTATGAACCTGCCACACATATTCTTGACGTCTCAAAAATAGGTCTAGTCACAACTGATCTTATGAATTTATTCATATATAATTGGACAAATGAACAAACACGTCTTTGCCATTAATTTAATAATAAATTGAAATACAACCGAAATCCCTAATATGTAACTATTACATAGTTGCTTTAGGGCATATATCTAACAGACCAAACTTGGCTCAAGTCCAAGACTTGCTCACTATCACTACCCAAGGAGGAGCTCGAGGGAAAAGAAAGACGTTATCATGTGAAGGTCCGGTATATTAAGCACCATGTAATACCAACTCACATGCTTTCGAAGTCCCGTTGGTGATCGTGAAGCCCACCCGTCAAGCCGAGATCGAGACTTAAGCAAAGAAGGCGCAAAAGGCGAAGAAACAAATGGAGACTTTGGCTAAGAAGAATGCACGACTTCGGAAGAGTTGGAGGCCTGTTCTTCTATAGATCGCGTTGCCACAAAGAAAAGAAAAAAAACTTGATTTGCCATGTTTAGGATTCTTGTTTCATGTTTAATTGCATTTTCGTGACTTCATGAGCTTTTCTTGTAATAAAGGTTACTATTCAGACTTGACTTTCTGGTATTGCATAATTTTTATTAAATTCTATGATTTTAACTGACCCATAGAGTCTTCACATAAACTATTCACAAGACCCTAATTCATTACTCAAAAAATTTTGAATCAATTCAATGCATTTTCCATTTATTACCAAATTTAAGGTGAAAGAAAAACTGTTTGGATTCTGGAATTTTCCCGTCTACACTTTTGTTTCTCCGTTTCTCACTAGAAAACGTGCTCTTTTGAGAAAAATCAAAACATGAAAGTTACAGAATAGGCTTTTAATTAGTGGACTGAACATTTTTGGCATCAATTTGCATTTTTGATGAGCCATTTATCCTCAAAGTAAAAACCGGACAAATCAGTTTTCTGAGGAAAATTTTTAGAAAGAAGTATTAAACTGTACTAATCCATAAGGAATCTTCCCGATCTCAAAAAATGAAATTGTTCATCATTGTCTTAATTATCAACTTGCAAAGTTTGGCACTTTTTCAAATTTTATGAGAATTGATACGAATTTTCTCGTAAAAGCTGACGAAATTGAAATTTGTTCAAATTAATCTTTTGATCATGTTTGCTCCGTTTCTTGGGTATAGAGGTTTGTCATGGACCGACTCGTCATTTTCATTCATCATACTCATTTGTATAAATTCTCTTTTCAGGTACCCATTGATCATGGAAGCGCCATGTAGCCGTATCAGAACCCGTCTCAAGACAAGAATGGAACGCGAGGAATTGAGCCCCAGGGTAGTTAACCTCGAGACACAGATGACAACCATGGCCACGATGCAAGCAGAAATAAAAGCTATGATGATGGAAGCCCAAGCAAAGACTACCCCGCCAGCTAATCCGACCCAAGCCACTCACTCATCGTCATCTAACCCTTCGGACGTGGCTCAAGCCCCAGTGGAAGTGCACATTCCAAGAACCAAACAGGTGCCGAATGTCGAGCCGTTACCCAAATCCCCGCTCGTGGTCATCGATCTCGATACTGAAAAGAAAGAAAAGCCTGCGAAGAAAGCAGGGAGGGTGCGAGGTGGCTCGCGAAGATTGAGGAATGCCTTAGCAGCCAGGGATATGAACTGGCCCGTTTCAACAAGATATTCCCCTTCGCTAAGGTGAAAGTTCCGCCCAATTACAAAGAGCCCGAGTTCGTCAAGAAGTACAACGGGACAGGCTGTCCCCGAGCTCATCTGAAGTACTACTTGCGCATCTGAAGTACTACTTGCGTAAGATGGCACATTATTCCAATTATGTTTCGTTATTGATGAACACGTTCCAGGAGAGTCTAGCGGGTGCTGCTTTAGCATAGTTCGTTGAGTTGGATCTAGAAGATTATGACAATTGGGAAGATTTAGCCGAGGACTTCTTGCACCAGTATAATTCCAACACCACGACGGCTCCTACTAGGGAAGAATTGCTGAGGACTGTAAAAGGAAAAAATGAAGCCATTCGTAACTATGCTCAAAGGTGGCAGGCTTTGGCTACACAAGTTAAGCCATCAATCCCTAAAGACGAGCTCGTCGACCTGTTCCTGAAGGCACTCCTGTATGAGTACTTCGACAGACTGAACACTTCTGGGCGCCAGACATTCGTGCACCTTATAAAGGTTGCCGAAAGATTTGAATGGGCTATGAGAGAGAGAAAGGCCCCTGAGACTGCAACGAGACGCCAGTATTCGCCTAGGAAGGAGAGAGAGCCCAGCGTTGACGTAGCTTTTGTGTCTAATCTCTCACAGCCGAAGCAGTTCTCCAACTTTACCACGATACAAGGAAGCTCATCATGGTCGACACCGAAACTGCCTCAACCTCAGAAAAGGAAGCCACCTCCCAAGTAGTTCACTCCGCTCCCTAGGCCGCTATCCAAGTTGTTCCCAATGTTGTTGGAAAGGAGACTAGCCACCAAGGAGCCATCAAAGCTGAATCCTTTGAGATTTTCGGGTTATGATCCAAGCCAATCATGTGTCTATCACATGAGAGAGAAAGGCCACAATGTTGACAATTGCGTCACCCTGAAGTTCAAGGTCCAGGCCCTCATTGATAATCACATCCTTCAGTTCGATAAAATGGAGCCCAATGTACAGCAAAACCCGCTTCCAGACCACCAGGTAGTGGGTATGATATTCGGAGAGGAGAAGTTAGATGAAGAGGAGCGACTGGGGGAATTGGCAACCGTGGTCAGTAAGTTGAAGGAACGAATGGACGAATACGAATCCGGCATTGGAGGTGCCCCTACCCGAGCTGACCTCCCTCAGGTGGTCAAACGAAGCGAGGAGCGATTCCAGGCTTACACGTATAGATGGAGGTTGCATGTCTCAGAAATAAATCCTCCATTGACTGGGGAGGAGCTGATCGGGTACTTTCTGAGAACCCTCCCGTACAAGCTCTTCCAACACATTATCGTGGCTACCTACGACTCATTCCTGCTGCGAGTAGGCGAGAGAGTTGAATGGGGACTTGCTAACGGAAGGCTGAAGAGTAAGGATGCTAGAGGGCCCAACGCACCACTATCTAATAGACCTAATAAGACAGCCCATGCTGAACTTAGATACGGGTACAATTCTGAAGACTTGAATGACCTCATTAGGATAAATGAAGCCATAGAACCTTTCGTAATTGACCTAGATAAGGTTAACAATTGGGAAGGAGGGGATGATTATGTAGTCAAGCCACTTACAATCAACATCTCTAATGAGGAGCCGAATGATGGCCAGGAAGGAGAGGCTGAGAGTGTCAGGCTAGTTGTGATAAAGATCCCTCTAGTGGAAGAGTACGACCCCAAAGCGGTTCATTGGGACTACAGGATGGGCGAAATAGACGTAGTCATGAGGTCGGGGAGGTATTATGCACAAGAGAGGGAGAGACGGAGAAGAGATATGTAACTAAAGAAGATGCCGAAAAGCTGTTAACCATCATCAAAACAAGCGAATTTGAAGTGATAGAACAGTTACAGAAAATACCAGCTCAGATCTCACTACTAGATCTGTTCGTGAACTCAGAAAAGCATAAGAATACGCTGATGAGGGTCCTGAATGAGGTACTGTCGCGACCTAAAATTTCGATCGGTGAAAAATTTTCAAGTTAACGGATTATCTGGTTAATTAAATTAACTAACCTAATACAGACTCTCCTAAGCCCTACCGAATCGCAATTTGATTTTTTTTTAACACATGATTTTAGAATTTAGAGTCGCCACCAATCATTTTTTGGTAGATTGATTAGAAACCTAATAAATTAGCGAGAGAACTAAGTAATTTAGTTCTCTCGCTAATTTATTTAGGTTTCTAATCAATCTACCAAAAAATGATTGGTGCGACTCTAAATTCTAAAATCATGTGTTAAAAAAAATCAAATTGCGATTCGGTAGGGCTTAGGAGAGTCTGTATTAGGTTAGTTAATTTAATTAACCAGATAATCCGTTAACTTGAAAATTTTTCACCGATCGAAATTTTTAGGTCGCGACAGTACCTCATTCAGGACCCTCATCAGCGTATTCTTATGCTTTTCTGAGTTCACGAACAGATCTAGTAGTGAGATCTGAGCTGGTATTTTCTGTAACTGTTCTATCACTTCAAATTCGCTTGTTTTGATGATGGTTAACAGCTTTTCGGCATCTTCTTTAGTTACATATCTCTTCTCCGTCTCTCCCTCTCTTGGTGCATAATACCTCCCGACCTCATGACTACGTCTATTTCGCCCATCCTGTAGTCCCAATGAACCGCTTTGGGGTCGTACTCTTCCACTAGAGGGATCTTTATCACAACTAGCCTGACACTCTCAGCCTCTCCTTCCTGGCCATCATTCGGCTCCTCATTAGAGATGTTGATTGTAAGTGGCTTGACTACATAATCATCCCCTCCTTCCCAATTGTTAACCTTATCTAGGTCATTACGAAAGGTTCTATGGCTTCATTTATCCTAATGAGGTCATTCAAGTCTTCAGAATTGTACCCGTATCTAAGTTCAGCATGGGCTGTCTTATTAGGTCTATTAGATAGTGGTGCGTTGGGCCCTCTAGCATCCTTACTCTTCAGCCTTCCGTTAGCAAGTCCCCATTCAACTCTCTCGCCTACTCGCAGCAGGAATGAGTCGTAGGTAGCCACGATAATGTGTTGGAAGAGCTTGTACGGGAGGGTTCTCAGAAAGTACCCGATCAGCTCCTCCCCAGTCAATGGAGGATTTATTTCTGAGACATGCAACCTCCATCTATACGTGTAGCCTGGAATCGCTCCTCGCTTCGTTTGACCACCTGAGGGAGGTCAGCTCGGGTAGGGGCACCTCCAATGCCGGATTCGTATTCGTCCATTCGTTCCTTCAACTTACTGACCACGGTTGCCAATTCCCCCAGTCGCTCCTCTTCATCTAACTTCTCCTCTCCGAATATCATACCCACTACCTGGTGGTCTGGAAGCGGGTTTTGCTGTACATTGGGCTCCATTTTATCGAACTGAAGGATGTGATTATCAATGAGGGCCTGGACCTTGAACTTCAGGGTGACGCAATTGTCACATTGTGGCCTTTCTCTCTCATGTGATAGACACATGATTGGCTTGGATCATAACCCGAAAATCTCAAAGGATTCAGCTTTGATGGCTCCTTGGTGGCTAGTCTCCTTTCCAACAACATTGGGAACAACTTGGATAGCGGCCTAGGGAGCGGAGTGAACTACTTGGGAGGTGGCTTCCTTTTCTGAGGTTGAGGCAGTTTCGGTGTCGACCATGATGAGCTTCCTTGTATCGTGGTAAAGTTGGAGAACTGCTTCGGCTGTGAGAGATTAGACACAAAAGCTACGTCAACGCTGGGCTCTCTCTCCTTCCTAGGCGAATACTGGCGTCTCGTTGCAGTCTCAGGGGCCTTTCTCTCTCTCATAGCCATTCAAATCTTTCGGCAACCTTTATAAGGTGCACGAATGTCTGGCGCCCAGAAGTGTTCAGTCTGTCGAAGTACTCATACAGGAGTGCCTTCAGGAACAGGTCGACGAGCTCGTCTTTAGGGATTGATGGCTTAACTTGTGTAGCCAAAGCCTGCCACCTTTGAGCATAGTTACGAATGGCTTCATTTTTTCCTTTTACAGTCCTCAGCAATTCTTCCCTAGTAGGAGCCGTCGTGGTGTTGGAATTATACTGGTGCAAGAAGTCCTCGGCTAAATCTTCCAATTGTCATAATCTTCTAGATCCAACTCAACGAACTATGCTAAAGCAGCACCCGCTAGACTCTCCTGGAACGTGTTCATCAATAACGAAACATAATTGGAATAATGTGCCATCTTACGCAAGTAGTACTTCAGATGCGCAAGTAGTACTTCAGATGAGCTCGGGGACAGCCTGTCCCGTTGTACTTCTTGACGAACTCGGGCTCTTTGTAATTGGGCGGAACTTTCACCTTAGCGAAGGGGAATATCTTGTTGAAACGGGCCAGTTCATATCCCTGGCTGCTAAGGCATTCCTCAATCTTCGCGAGCCACCTCGCACCCTCCCTTGCTTTCTTCGCAGGCTTTTCTTTCTTTTCAGTATCGAGATCGATGACCACGAGCGGGGATTTGGGTAACGGCTCGACATTCGGCACCTGTTTGGTTCTTGGAATGTGCACTTCCACTGGGGCTTGAGCCACGTCCGAAGGGTTAGATGACGATGAGTGAGTGGCTTGGGTCGGATTAGCTGGCGGGGTAGTCTTTGCTTGGGCTTCCATCATCATAGCTTTTATTTCTGCTTGCATCGTGGCCATGGTTGTCATCTGTGTCTCGAGGTTAACTACCCTGGGGCTCAATTCCTCGCGTTCCATTCTTGTCTTGAGACGGGTTCTGATACGGCTACATGGCGCTTCCATGATCAATGGGTACCTGAAAAGAGAATTTATACAAATGAGTATGATGAATGAAAATGACGAGTCGGTCCATGACAAACCTCTATACCCAAGAAACGGAGCAAACATGATCAAAAGATTAATTTGAACAAATTTCAATTTCGTCAGCTTTTACGAGAAAATTCGTATCAATTCTCATAAAATTTGAAAAAGTGCCAAACTTTGCAAGTTGATAATTAAGACAATGATGAACAATTTTCATTTTTTGAGATCGGGAAGATTCCTTATGGATTAGTACAGTTTAATACTTCTTTCTAAAAATTTTCCTCAGAAAACTGATTTGTCCGGTTTTTACTTTGAGGATAAATGGCTCATCAAAAATGCAAATTGATGCCAAAATGTTCAGTCCACTAATTAAAAGCCTATTCTGTAACTTTCATGTTTTGATTTTTCTCAAAAGAGCACGTTTTCTAGTGAGAAACGGAGAAACAAAAGTGTAGACGGGAAAATTCCAGAATCCAAACAGTTTTTCTTTCACCTTAAATTTGGTAATAAATGGAAAATGCATTGAATTGATTCAAAATTTTTTGAGTAATGAATTAGGGTCTTGTGAATAGTTTATGTGAAGACTCTATGGGTCAGTTAAAATCATAGAATTTAATAAAAATTATGCAATACCAGAAAGTCAAGTCTGAATAGTAACCTTTATTACAAGAAAAGCTCATGAAGTCACGAAAATGCAATTAAACATGAAACAAGAATCCTAAACATGGCAAATCAAGTTTTTTTTCTTTTCTTTGTGGCAACGCGATCTATAGAAGAACAGGCCTCCAACTCTTTCCGAAGTCGTGCATTCTTCTTAGCCAAAGTCTCCATTTGTTTCTTCGCCTTTTGCGCCTTCTTTGCTTAAGTCTCGATCTCGGCTTGACGGGTGGGCTTCACGATCACCAACGGGAACTTCGAAAGCATGTGAGTTGGTATTACATGGTGCTTAATATACCGGACCTTCACATGATAACGTCTTTCTTTTCCTCGAGCTCCTCCTTGGGTAGTGATAGTGAGCAAGTCTTGGACTTGAGCCAAGTTTGGTCTGTTAGATATATGCCCTAAAGCAACTATGTAATAGTTACATATTAGGGATTTCGGTTGTATTTCAATTTATTATTAAATTAATGGCAAAGACGTGTTTGTTCATTTGTCCAATTATATATGAATAAATTTCATAAGATCAGTTGTGACTAGACCTATTTTTGAGACGTCAAGAATATGTGTGGCAGGTTCATAGTTAGACTGAATCTTTAAACTGTTCTCGGTCGATGGATCATTGAGTGGATATTAATGATCCTGTTGAGACTGATGTGTTCTTAATTTTGCTTTTAAGTATTGGATACTTAAAGGAATGACGAGTCACGAGTCATTAGGTATTGCGATGCCCGAATTGGAATACAGGTGCTTGTGTCAGACAAGTTCACTGAACGTGACACACATTTAATGATTAGTGACATGGAAGCTTTTAGCGTGGTCAATGTCTAATCGTTCATGCTCAAGTCTTGTGTAAATAATCCTTAGACCTGAGGCACAATGTTGATTTGTACGTTGGATGGCTATAGTTCATAAGTGCGCATATTGGCGGTTCGCTGATCCGTCTCTGTACTTAATGGTTATAGTTCGTGCACATACGAAGTCACACGTGTGCGCAAAATGGAATCTGTCTCCTTGTTACATGCAAGGTATGATGTCCTATGCGATCTAGTTATGACAATGCATTGAAATCCTCGGCCAGGTTGTAACCGAGAATAAAATGTTTATGTCTCGTACAAATGCATGTAAATTGGATTTGTGCATATGATCGAATTGGTGGCTTGACAAATATTCCATGGCCTTTGTTCGATCGGGACATAGTAAGACGGAGGGATTGAATTACATTGTAACTGGAGCTGACAGGTTCATTATGTTCTTAAAATATTCACACTGTCTGGGTAACCATGACATATTGCTAGATGTCACTCGTGGCTTGTAGGACCTAGTAGTTGATCGGGACAATCAACTCTCTTGGAAGTACTAATGTGTTAGTATTTGTTTTACTGCCAGCTCAGTGATGAACCTAGAGATGTTACACACCTTAACCAATACATGACGACGTTGAACGGAAAATATGATATTGCAAATATGTTGCAATCACGACTATCGAATTTCTCGGATTGAAATTAAATTAAATTGGATTTAATTTGATTCTTAATTTTGGTCATGGACGTACGTGCATACGATGCGCACGCACTCTTGAAATGGGACACATATTGATGTATCCAAAAATGCACGCATGTGATTTTTTATTAAATTATATATAGATATAATTTATGAATATATTATATATATAATTTTGTATTATGTTGCACGCACATATTGATGTACGTGCAACAGAAATGGTCAGTACAAATTGTGCTGACCATGAGGTTTCTCTATTAAAATAAAAAAAAGGGGTCAAAAAGTAAAAAAAAAAGG
>JAGVVM010021584.1:0-17318 GCA_019149425.1 Psidium friedrichsthalianum
TTTGTATGTCAATGTCATATTTACTTGTGATTTGGTGGGCTTAAAATGCCGCGGCCTAATACGAAATGCGAAATCAAGCTAATTCCAATAGAATTGCGAGCAGATTACAGCAAAGTGAATGGCTAGATTATTATAATAAACCGTAATGATTGACTTTTGAGCCAATACTTGATTGAGTTTTGTGAACTGTTTCTCTGGTTTCCTCGAATTGTCGTTGCTTTAGTATTTGGTTGATATGGCTTATAAACCCTGAGCGTGAATGCTTTAGGATGCATTATTCAGGGTTGATCTGATGGTATCTGGTACCCTGAGTAAGATTTAGAGGGTGAACTTGCTAAGATGTTAGGCTCACCCTATTGGGATCATCTTTCAGATGGGTAGGATTTGGAATTGGATAGAACGATAGGACAATGAAGCTAATGTGATGGCGCCAAGAAGAAGAGAGCAAGTAATGAGTAAGCCTTGAGGTAGCATTTTTTGGCGCTTACCAAAATCTAAAAAAGTCATAAAATATATTATAATTGTGCCGATTCTGTCTAAATATTTTTTCCAAATAAGTCTTAAATCTTTTGTATTTATGCCTGTGACATCCCAAATTTCAAATGTTTATAAGATAATTGAACAATTTGATGGATTATTAACCATTAATTTCTGTTCTGGGATAAAATAATATTAAATTTTTAAAGTTTTTAAGAGACAATAATGAACGTTGATTTATGAAACTAGAAAGGGATATTTGAAAATCCTGAGGCATTAGACAAGAGAAATTCAAGTTGGATTAAGTGAGCCGGGGTAATTAAGCCATCGAATCAAAGTATTGAGACCATTCACATCCAAGTCCTGTCCTGATCAAACCTCAAAAGTGAATTTACTATTTTACCCCTAAAGGTAAATGTATTATTTACCCTTTACCTTGAAATGACCATTTTACCCCTCAACCTTTATGCCAAATGATTAACCTACCCTTGTTGTGAAATTACCAAAATGCCCCTTGCTTTACAGACTAAAAGACGAAAATCATTATGTGAATTTTGGCTTGGCCCCATCATTTTCTCTCTCCGCTTTTTCCCCCATTTTTACGATGACATTCTCTCCCTCATTTCCCCGTTCAACTGTGCACTATCCTCCTCTCCCTCACTCTATTTTGTTTCGCTACCCACCTCTAAGCCCCATCGCCATTAGTCATGTCGCTGGGCCGCTAGTGTCGCCATGCCATTCATGTTATCGCACACATTGTGTCATAGCACTGTTTGTGTCGCCGCTGCTCGCCACACCGCTTGCCATTCACCACTTAACCGAGCCGTCCATCGCGACCCACTCGCCATCGTCTTCACAATCCATCCAGATTTGCACGAGCCGAGACACACTGAACCAAGCCATCCAAACAGTTGCACCGCCTTATGTGCTCTATCGCCATCGCCGTTGTGTGCTATGCGCCATCATCATCATATCATCTGCCGAACTGTCGTCGTTTGCCAAGTTGCCGTGCGTGGTCCTCACTGCCATCGCCGCATGCCCGAGTCACCGCTGTGCCACTCGTCGTTATTGTTGGCATCGCTATCGCCACCAAACTGTCATTTGTGAATTAACCTCCTTGATTAAGTTGTTAATTCATTTAGGGTTAGATTAGATTATCTTGATTGTGGTTTGTTTTATTTGAAATGTTAATTGTGGTTAGTTAGTGTTAATTGTGGGTGGTTAGTACTAATCATGGTTAGTTTGTGTTAAGTAACCTTGGTTAGGTTAGTTAACTGTGGTGGCTTAATTGACCCTAGTTAGGCTAATTAACCGTAGTACTTTATCATTAACCATAATTATTTTATCATTAATAATATTAACCATGATTACTTTATTAAATTATAGTTACTTTCATTAACCCTGATCAGATTAATTAACTACAATTACTTTTTTTAATCATAGTTGGGTTAATTAATTGAAGGCGGGTTAGTTAATCATGAACGAGTTAATTAACTATAGTCGGGTTATTTGTAGTCTGATGAATTAATTAATTATAGTTGGGTTAATTAATTGAGGTTGAGTTAATTAAATGTAGTCAAATTAATTAACCATTGGTCAAAATAAATAATTATTATTATTTGGTTATTATTTAGTGATTATTTGGTGATTATTTGGTCATTATCTAGTGATTTTCCTGTGCCCTTGAATGTATATGTAGACCTAATAATAATCACCTATGTTTAAGATTAATTATTATATCGAAGAATGAATCTTTGGATACATAATTAAGGACGTGCTATGTGGTAGTACTAGAATATTATGTTTCCATGTTCGAAAAATTCGGTACAGTGTAAAAGTGAGGAATACCAAGTTTGATAATAAATATATGTCTCTGTGATCACGTGTGAATTTTTTATTGGATATTGAAGCATGAAAAATTACAATCGGTTAAGTTGTGAGCATGTCCATGTTTGCATTAGAGTAAATGCGAAGATATAAATTGGCATGATTGTCTAGTATACTCGTGTGGTCACATGATGAAAATCGTCACCCTAGGGTACTTGGGGATGACATCTAATATGTCCATGCCAATGAGAGTTCGAAATCACACGGCTTATTGGTTGCCTGACAGTTCATGCCGGCGGGAGTTCAGAACCATAAGACTAGATGAATGCCAGTTGTGGCTTATGCTAGACTGATACCCCTTACAAGAATATCTGATATGTCTGGCCTAGGGATACTTGGGGACTATCGATTACCGTGCCTGATGGGGCGAGAAGACGTCCGGTCTTACCAAAAAAAGCACCAACTACCTAGTGTGCTGGGGCCAAGTGGCCATTAATAACTAGAGCAAGTGTGATGCATTGTGCATGAGAGATTATAATGAGCGTTTTGGTTGTGTGTCTTGGTTTATGTGTGGTTTAGATGCCATATCAATTATTGTACTATGTGGGCCAAAGCAGAGTAAGTTTGCATATGAATAATGGTTGACTATTGAGTCAAAAGCCTGGTTACATAGTAACTAGAGCATTGTGGAGATTGCATGCTATTGATCTATTATCAACTTCATCCTGCATGTTTAGGTCACCTTGAGAGAATCAGCATCCTACTCGACCTTGGGGCATTGACTCACGAAGATTTTATATGTCACTCATTATTGTTAAATATTTTCAAGACCCTGAAATCTCGGCTGGCTACTATTTTTGAGTGGGCGTAGAGGTGGAGGCTTTTGTTGAAGCCTTTGGACGTAGTGTTAACCCTACTTTTGACCTGATTTTTTTTTTTTGTGGTCGTAGGAAACAGTCTTGAGGTTGGACTTGTAGATGCTTTGCTTCCCAGGTTTAACGATATATATATATATATATATATATATATATATATATAAATGAAATGATCTTTTGCTGATATTGGTTGTTTCTTGCATACTATCTATCCCTGTATTTATATTTGTCTAGAGAGTGATTTGTTTCTGCATACGCTTAATTAAAAGATAAAATGAATGGGTTGATGACATACTTAAGACGTCCCCCTGAGGTAGCATATTAGGTCACTACATGCCAACTTAGTTCATTTGGTTTGTTGGCATTGACATGGATAATTTCTAGTAATATTTTATTTTATTCATTTTTTTGTTTCTTTTTTTCTCTTCCCACTAGGTGAGGGCCGCGAAGACTTTGTTCAGCCTCACATAGGTTGGGTGAGCCTTTGTGCTCAAGGGTAAACGTGGTCTTCCCACAGTCGGTGAGGGCTTTACGGCCTTCTCCTAGAGGTCATTGAGTTCTGGCGACGCTCCTTGGCCACATTGGGAAAGGAACAGAAGGAAAATAAAATAAAAAATAAAAAATAAAAGAGAAACAAAAAACAAAAAAATTATTATAAATTATACAAGTTATGTTGATAACTATTGACACTTCATATTTTATTATTTCATTTTTAGAAAATTAATTAAAAATACCATAAAACTTTATAAATCACAAAATCAACTTTTGAAGCCTTAGCCAAGCCTAATGAACCATTTTATAACAAAAAATAATTTTAATATTTTTCGGCATTTTTTTAATATTATTTTAATTAGAGAATACCCCAAAAATAGAAAAAAATAGCATATGTGACTGGAAAAATTAAAAAAGAAAGAAAGAAATTCTTTAGTCTTGTTTTATTTACAATTGTAATTGCATGTTAGTCACTTTAAAATCCAAAAACTACTATTTTAGATTTTTGCATTTAGGTCCCTAGTTTTCCAAAAATATCAAATTCAACCTTTTCTAGGTATTTTTCTCACTTTGAGCTAGTTATAAAATTTGTTTCAAATAACTTCAATTTCATTTTGGTTCAATTATTTCACAGATTGAGCAACTTTGGGAAAAGACCTAAAATCTTTGCTATTTAGCCACTAATTTTCATTCAAAGTGCAATTAAACCTTTTCTAGGGACCCCCATGGAAATATAAGACCACGAACTTATAGTTTCATCATTATGAATCTATCGATGGGATGGTTTGCTTTGACTTAATATTTAGGTTTTGGCTTATTAAAAAATCATTTCGGGTCAAAACATAAAATTGGGGTTTTTGTACATGCTCAAACTAATTTTGCTCAATCTCATCATTTTTAGATGAAATCAGTGTTGTGGAACCCAATTTCAGCATCAATTTTGGGAAAATGGGTTGATTTGAAGTGAATTGAGCAAGAAACAATGGACCTGGTCGACCGGGTCTGCAACTCAAAAACAGAATCTGTTTCTCATGCGCAGCAGCAAGAGAAACGCCAAAAAATCCATGGTTTTTTCACACCCATGCCACGTCCTTGCTCCAAGATGATTCTAGAACATTGTCCTCAAGCTTGGGCGTTCTGTGATAGTGAAATTGTACCATTTTGGCAAGCTGGCGTTGGAAAAAGATGAGGAAGCATTACGGTATTTTTGGTCATTTTTCCCAAACGGAGGAATCTTGAGGGCACGTAGAGAGAGAGGGAGAGGGAGAGGGAGAGGGACATGAGTCTGTGAGCTTGATAAAAGGAGAGAGAGGGCTAGTGACAAGGGGTTGCATTTTTCAGGAAGAACAGATCAGAAAAGGAGAGAACCGAGAGTGAGAAAGAGAGAAAAAACAAGAGTGAGAGGAGACAGTTTGAGCAGTCCATAGCCGCGACACACCACCACCACCATCCATAGAGACCCGTCGCCGAGCTCTTCCCGTCATCATCATTGCCTGAGAAGGTGGGTTACACATCCTCAGTCCGCATCCCCTGTTTTTCGTCCTTTTTTTTTTCGCGGGGTTTGGCTCTGTTTGACTTTCGGGTCAAGTGGAACCAAACCGGCTACCCTCATATGTTGCCCTACGCTCATATACCCCGATTTGAACTTTTTGATGCATTGGTTCTGCCCGTAGTGCCTCGATTTTGCATTTTTAATGTTGCACTTCATGTGTTTATTAAAATGTTTCAACTAGTTCAAACCCTCAACTTTGAATCTGTTTTTCGTGGTCATTTTGCGTGATTTACTAGTCATTCCTTGTTCGAACATGTTCTATGTATGTAGCTCTTTGAATTGGTATGTTGTGTGGCCTTTGACTATGATCGAGTTGTAAGGTATATATCTCTCGGAAGTTGCCTCAGTAATCTGCTCATGTTTATGCCAAATTTTTTTCCGGGAGTTGGGGATGAAAAAATAGTCCAACCCCCGTATTTTAAGCTCATTTTTTAGTGCGTCCCCGTGTTTGTTTTTGGTCATTCTTTGACTCTTTGCATTCTGTGTGTATAGCAGAATACGTATATGTGATGTTTTGTTATTGGTTGTGCATGTAAAGTGAGATATGGGGTCGGAAATACTCCTTGTTGGCTGTTTTGTGAGTTGTTTCTGGTAAATAACAGTGCGAATAACTATTTTCGAAGTCGGTTTTTGTCATGTTCTGGTGCGTTTTTGAGCTATTTTTTGGTTCATTATGTTCCTGATGTGTGGTAGTTTGCATCCATGCATAGATCTTCCCTTGTTTATGATCAGAATGCAAGAAAATCATCCACGAACATGCCTCTGTGAACTTTTTCTGGGCAGAAATTTTTTTCGGGTGTCGGGAGTTTGACTTGAGCTGTGCGAACCTGCTATTTCAGGATCACTTTTCTTGATGATTTCTTGGGTTTCAAGGTCGTCCTTTGATTGATCTTGTTCCCTACGTGTACCACTTTGTATTAATGCTTGGTTTTGGGTTTGATTGTCTCTATGGATTAAGCTATAAGTCAAAATTTGCTTCAGTAAACTGCAGTGGGGTATGGAATTTTTCTTGGTTTGGAGTTGTGAGTAGACATTTTCATGACCTCGATACAGTGTGCTCACTTAAGTTTTTTGCATGATGTCAACTGTGTTGGAAACCTTGTTTGATCTACTTTTACATGGTGTCAATAGTTTTTGCTAATTGTGTTTGAGCACCAAGATAATTATGTCGAAAAGCACTGTAGTGAGTTGCAAAATTAGATGAAATTTTGCTGGGTGTGGACTTGCACCCAAGTACAATCAAGACACCATTACAATGCGCTCAGCTGATCATTTCCTAAGCCATTGATTATTTTGAAAACCTTACTCTGCCTAGTTTCATGTGGTATGGACTGTTTTCTTTGATTATGTTTGAACGCTGAGATAATCAACCTTAAAAATGCCTCAGTGAGCTACAAAGTAACATTTTGTCCAAGTGTTGGCCTGCAACTTGCCATTTTCATGACCACATTACAACGCACTTAGTTGATTATTTCTCGAGTCGTCAGTTTCAAAACTTGATTCAACCTAATTTCACATGGTATGATCAGTTTCTCTTAATTGTTTTTGAGCACCGAGATAATTGCCTGTGAAAACCTCTTGGCGATTAGTTATTCAAATTGAAATTTTTTGAAAAATGAGTGAAAATCATGATTTCAAGTGAGATTTTTCTTGCGTTTTTGGCCAATCCATCGTAGGCCATGCCCGGCCTGCCCCATCTTCATTTTAAAAAAATTGAGAAAATCCGAAAAAATCATAAAAATTTCTACAAAAATGATCTTTTGCATATTTAGAGTAATTAAACTTTATTTCACATTGGAGGATGATCGATGTCCATTCTGGTCTAATTTTTTGTACACCCGACCATATCTCAGTATTGATTTCTTGGCCTTGTATCTAAATACCCGAGGGCCGTGGGTTTTGATTTACCACCTTGGTGTAGATTTCCTTTGTGTTTCCTCCTTTACCCTTTTGAACGCTTTGGATGACTTTCATTTTTTAGATAAAATCAAAAACTAGAAAATGCCATGAAATGAAACCTTTACAAAACCATTTTGCATGAATGCCTAGTGCGGTGGAAAGAACATCTTTATGGACTAAAAGCGACTAAACCTTGCATGATCACGCTAAGTAACAAAACAAACCAAATAGTAAGTGAAAGGACTCCAATAGACATACTAGGATAACTAAATCCCTGAACTCAAAAATCCCTAGTTGCATAGAATTGAGTGATTTCTCCTAACCGCCCGATAAGATTTCTGGCCTACCTTCCGCAAAGGTCGGTGGTGACTCCTTTGTATGTATACTTGCACATGCCACCCGATCACACTATGATCAAAATTCGAATTCTCGATATTGCAATTTGGTATGGGCTTGGGAGAGCTCGAGTCAAAAGCCCGTCCTCGAGGCCTCTTGGCAATCCTTTAGCCCGCCCTCTTTGATACTTACGGAAATTAAGGGTCAAGTCACGACAATGACACAATGTTAGCACTGGCCGGTCAAATGAACTAAATTGACACAAATACAAAAGGTTTAGAGCTCAATTGACAATAACAAAAAAAAGATTTAGGACTGAATTGACACAATTATAATAAATTTATGACTTTCTTGTAACTTTTACTATGAATGACACCCATGTATATATATATATGACTTAATAAAATATTCGTTCGTCAATTCATAGCACAAATTGAGTGATTTGATTATTATTCTTATTTTCCTTGTTAGGGATATTACTATCATTACAATAATCATTATTACTATTAGTAAAATTGGCTTTCTATTACATGTAGAGTGATTTTTGTGAGTTTCCAAGAAGCTACGTATGCCTTCAAGTCAAAAGTCAAACCTTTTGAGTTGGATTTCCCCCGAATATTCTAATGGCTCTAGTGATAATCGCATTGCTCCATACCACCCATGACCCAAGTGCAAAGAATTTTGTTCAGGTGTTTAATGATAAATACTTCTCTAATTGCGTTAGAGATAAGAAAATAGCGGAATTCATGCAACTCACCCAAGATAATATGAAAGAGGATCAATATGAGGCAAAGTTTGTTGAACTATCTAGGTTTGCTCCTAAATTGGTGGAACATGGTGGTGACATGGCTAAATGATTTCTAAATAGATTAAGGATGGACATCCGAAAGAAATTGGTGCCCTTAAATATATGGCCTTATAATGCCCTTTATAAGCGGGCTCAACTAATGAAACAGGAGATGATCAAAGAAATAAAGGAAATGACGACACATGAGAAACCTGCCATTCATTAGGAAAGAGGCAAAAGGCCAATGACATGAGGACGACCACCATTCATGGAGAAGAGATGTGATTTTGGACAAGAAGGCAGGATGGGAAACCACCAAGGAATGGAGAGGATGCCTTACCGAAAGGATATGTCATTTTTTGAAAATCAGATGTGTTTTGGGTGTGGACAACATGGATATTTAAGCAAGAACTACCCTCGGTTTGGACAACCACAACCACCCAGAACTAGAACGACAAGAGCAGCCGAGAAATCTACAAAGACCGCTAGCACAAAAAAGAGTTTATGCGATTACTCAAGAGGAAGCAGAGGCTTCCAAGACCACTATAATAGATGCGCTTTCCTTGTGCAATTGAAAGGCCTATGCTTTTGTTTGATATGGGTGCAAATCATTCCTTTGTGTCCACGCGATTTACACAGTCTGGTGTAATTAAGTCTAAATCATTAGAAGTACAACATAGCGTCTCAACTCCACTAAAAGACCAGATTGTGCCCACCTTTATATGTTCGGATTGTAAGATTGCGATAGGAGGGCAGAGTTAGATGATAGATTTGATAATAATGGACCTGTATGACGTCGATGCCATTGTTGGAATGGATTGGCTTCGTAAGGTACAAGCCCACGTGGATTGTTATCACAAGATAATCCAATTCTACCCATTAGAAGAACCCAGTTTTTGATTCGTGGGAGGTGGAGTGATATCATATGTGCCATTGATCTCAGCAATCAAGGCACCTCAAACGCTGGACAAAGGATGTCAAGGAAATTTAGCAACAACGCAAGATGTCACTAAGGGTGAGCGAAGAGGACTTGAGGACATCTTAATGGTTCGAGATTTTCTGGATGTATTTTCCAAGGAATTACCTTGACTACTGCCAGAATGAAAAGTGGAGTTTGTAATTGAAGTAGCCCTAGGTACAAAACCCATATCAAAGACCCGTAGATCATTTGGTGCGATTCAGGCTTCATTTCTCTTCGTCCTTCAACTCGAGGCAAGTAGTACTTTTATTCTAACTACTAGCCTGTTCGATAGTCGTTCATTTTGGCGTGACATGATGTATTGACAATGGGTATGGTGTGTGAGTGTTTGGCTTGCATGGAAATGAGAATGCCTTTGCATCTCCGATCCGTTACTTAATTTGGTATCTTTAGGTGATTACGAAAGCATATGCTTGGATCGTTAGATTTTTACTCATATTAACATGGATTAGGATGGGTGTGTATTGGGATGTTTCAGCTATGGACCTTGAAGGGTGACGTTAGTGGATTGTGTCTTCCTTATTGCTTTCCTTGATTAGATGACCATCATTCAACTTTGATGAACTATATTTGGGATTGTGCCGCTTTCGATGTTGTCATACAGTCGCTAGTTAGAAACTGAATGGATAGGGGTGTTCGGCAGTGTGTACTATAAGGGGTTCGAGGAGATGTTCTAGCTCGTAAGCCTAACATTGTGGACGGTGAGAACACCTCAGACATCTGGCGACTCATAAGTGTACGTTGGATGCCATGAACCTTGATGGGTCGACGCTGAATTAATTTGGAAATTATGAGAGGTTCGACAGGGAACATTGAGGGGAGGGACATAAGTTTTCATGGCCTGAATGTTGGTTTGAAATGGTATTCGATTAGACGAACTTATTACACGTGTTTTGTAATGTTTAGTACAGTGATGTTTGGCATCTATGACTTGTAGGGCTTCACTAGATTGAACGGATTATTAGAGAGTTTAGTAGTTTAGCTAGAGGTGCTTACTTGCGGAGTTATATGCACACCCCTTGTGGATGTCACTATTTCAATTCACAGTTATTCCGATCTCACCTGTGATCCATTTGACCCATTACGGAACTTCTCTGAGTTATTCTATTTTCTGTGAGGAGCATGAGTTGCCTGATTTTCCATCATTACACCTCTTCAAGTGCGTGGTGGTTATACTGGTAGATATAGGATGGTATGACAAGTTGATACCCCTTTGCTTTGTATCGGTTCATGCGATACTATCCGGCTAGATCTTTGGCCTTCTGCCTTACTCTTCTTCTAGAGCCAATGGGAGTGGCAGCAGCAATGAGAACGTGGAGTAGGCGATGGTGCACTGAACGGTGGTGCAGTTATATTGGTAGGCTTTTGAGCAGGGATGACACAATAGCTAGTTTTTGATGTGGCCATGAGATAACGTTAGGGCATCAACAGAGTAAGCCATATGTGGATGGTTCAACAGAGAGCCCATACCTTTTTGATTATCTTACATTAGTTGTTATCTTTTGATGTAAAAAAATGTAGTAATCACTCATTATATATATATATATATATATATATATATATATATATATGTAACGAAGTATTTTTCTATTATGCTGTGTTTTATTACGATTATCCATTGTAAGCATAGTGAACCTTAAGAGGCTGTACTTTTTAGGCTTGCCTACATAATGCATCACTTGTTGGACAGTCTCGCATGTGTATGATAGTCTTTCGCATGCATCCTCTGTGTTGTACGTATTAACAGATTAAAGCAAATTGCGATTACCAAGGGGGTAGCGGGCTTGGGCCACTACAGACATCTACGTCATTGGGCAAGGTCGCGCCTTGCCATGGCTGGGCCAAGTGGTGCCACACAACGGTAGGCAAGCTCACCCCTATCAGTGGCTAGTAGGGGCGAGCTTTGCCACGGCTGGTGAGGTCACCCCACACGGGCCCTCACCTTGACGACCACTGGAGAAGAAGAAAGGAAAGGAAAAAAGAAAAGAAGACAAAAATTAAGTAAAATTAAAAATTTTGAAAAATGTTAAAGTACTATTAAAATTGTCCACACCAATGCGAATCATACCACGTCAACGATTTCTAGCCAATTTTGGTGGAAATGACAAATTAGTACAAATACAAAAGACTTAAAATTGAATTGACACAATTTTAATGGGTTTATGATTTTTTTGGTAATTTTCCCTAAAAGAGTGAGGAGGTGCTCTTTCACCTTTTTATTTTTCAAAAGAGGACCTTTTTTAGTCGGTTACACAAGGAAATATCAAGCAGATCTTCCATATAATGCCTCTAAATAACACAGGTGCAATATTTTTTTTTAAATTCACTAAATGGGAGGATTTTGTTTTTCATAGTAAATATGTCATATTTCTTCTTCTTTTTTGTTCAAATTCGCATAATTACACACAATTTTGTGCTTGAATTTGATGGTTGCTTGAGACAAATAGGCTAGTGCCATTATGGACCTCAAGTGACACAAGGATCCCAGTTTATACATGAATCTTAATTTGTTCAATATGGTCACTAAACTTGCAATTTGTTCGATATGGTCCATGAACTTTTGAAACAAGTTCAACTTAATCCCAAACTATATGAAAATATTCAAAGTTGTCATTCCATTAGTTCCAAGTTCATGAACAGCTGATATCAAATTAAGAGTTCAGTGATCACGTTGCATATTGATATAAATTTCAAGGACCTATTGTGTCACTTTCCCTATGAACAATGAGCCTATATCAACTTGAAATTATCAGAAAATACACATATAGCTATAGAAAAATCGTGCCGGTTATATTAAATATAAACCCCAGTCCAATATTTATTGAAAATTCACTAAATGAAGGAGAAAGTCCAAAACAATAAAATAAAAGTTCATAACAGTTATAAAATCTATGCAGTCGGACACGTGTTCTTTTTCAAGTTCTGTTGCATGAACTAGTGCTGCATTTCCCCAAGCAACCATTATCTAAGTCAACCTTTGGTGAAGAACTCTGGTTCTGCTGAATGAAAAGCATCTATCTTTAATCTATTCTGTCCGAGACTAGATAATAAACAGTGTCAATAGAGTCCGTACATGAGAAGAGAATGAGGTGGAAGATACTGTCATCTGAAGTACTGAGTTCAACTAGTCAAGCACTGAAGTCGAGTATCTAAGGTTCTTGGGCAGTTACTCTCTTAATTTACATTGTTAAGCCACCATTTACTGCTCCTCATCGGGACACCCTTCGACTACGACGATTACAAAGTTCTTGTTCTGGCATATGGTGGCCCCTTGCTCTTGTTTATGACAACCTCAATTTGCTGGAGTCGCTTGCTGGGCTCGGGGGAAATTAGTGTGCTCTAAATATCAACAGCTGCAATCTCATGGGCACCAAATTTCCATATTCCTGTCTCTAATCTGGCTTTCCTGACGTATGGGAGTTGATGTCTCTTGGTAAAATCTTCTTCCAATGCAAAGATTTTCTCCCGCATGAACAGAAGAGCTTGTAACAACATCCATTTGCTGATTGACATGACCACGAAATGAGGAGGCTAAACAGCAGCAGCTCCGCATCAAGAATAGGCCCCAGAACTGTCAAGACCCAAGCTGTTGGAAGAAACGGGGTAGTCGAATCAAGCAGTGGATTTTGGGTGGAAACCATTTTGTCTTTGATTTTCGTCATTTTTAGGCCTTCAGGTTACATTTAGGATTGCTCGCGAAATATCTGGCACTAGCGGAGACCCTTTGGACACCTGGAAACCAAAAGAATCAGGACATGAGATTGTCTGGGGGGGGATCACAAAAGTACCCATGAAACAATCCTAGTAATTAAGCATTTGATGGATAAAATTGCGAGATTCAAGGACTTACGAAGCCAACTCCAGCAGTTTTAAGGTCGGGATCATTGTATATTTGTTGCAATATTGGGAAAGAACGAGTTAATGTAGGGGCTTCGTCAAATGCTGCTGCAATCCCCGCCGTTTCCACTTCCTTGGAAAGAAGCGCATCACACTCTAATGTTTTCTTGGGTAAGATATAAGTCTGGAATCGTCGTGAACTTCATTGTGCTTTAGCATTTCATGGACGAAAGAGCCTTCCACGTAGTCCAACTTTTCTCCACTCTTTAGGAGTTGATCCAACATTAGCCCATGGTTGGTGAAGATTTTGCACCACAAAAGAGAGCTCAAGCTTGCCGTATAACTTTGCGTTAGTATGAGCACCACAAAGACCCACACGATCACTACAAATCTCGCTAGGTTGCTTAATAAACTCTCCCCTGCAATCCAAATTAAGGGTAAGCACATATATTCTTCAAGAACGATATGTCAATATAACATTCAATTAATCTATTAAAGTGAAAGGGTGATTACTTTGTGCAAAGACCATGGTTGAAAATGAAAACCAGAAGCTTGTGCCAACTTGATGTGAGGCTGG
Organism: Psidium friedrichsthalianum; assembly: GCA_019149425.1. Taxonomy (NCBI): domain Eukaryota; kingdom Viridiplantae; phylum Streptophyta; class Magnoliopsida; order Myrtales; family Myrtaceae; genus Psidium; species Psidium friedrichsthalianum. Next base: position 13,639 of record JAGVVM010021584.1, read on the forward strand.
ACCCCTGAAATCTTCATTGATTCGATGTTCAAGAATCCAAAACGACCAATGCTATAAACACAAAGAAGCATCCAGTTGTTAGCCAAAGGTCCCAAGTGAGTGGCTTCAAGAAAACCCAAGCATTCTTGCTCTTGTTGTCCTTGTAAGGCACCAGCATCGCAACCCCGATTCAGTGTATGGTAAGGTGAACTCCACGTACAATGATCTCGTTCGCAATGATCGTCGTATCTGCTACCACTGCATCATACCTCTGTTCCAACCAAACGAGGGAAATGTTTTCTTTGTCAACCCCATGCTAGCATACTTAGTTTCAACATCTGAATGCAATGAAATTAAGCACTTGCAATGAGTAATCTCACCTGGGAAATTACTTGATCGATCATGTCATTGTAACTGCCAGCACTACTTCCGTTAGGCAAGGCAAATGGAATAAGGTCGTAAGGCACAACCATACGGCAAATTGTCTACCACGGCTTGAAAGATGTCGATACAGTATCCGGTGACTTCAGATGTGTTTGTGCTAGGATCTCCAGTAAACCGTCACAAATTGAGTGAAACCATGCTTCACGGGAACTAAGATTTTCAGCCTCTTCCCATTCGCAGGAATCTCCCATCCCTTAGGGACAGAGGTCGAATCTCCTGGCCAAATTATCGATCCAATATTACTCTTCGAGGTCGAATATTTACTTGTGTTGATTGAATTCACATCCCTTAGCAAGCCATTTTCGAGCGTCCAAAACCCAATCCCTCTTGCTGCATTTCCATTGATGTTAACAATCTGGAACACTGACGAATCTAGCTGCCCATCTACAAGGCTAAAATTTCCACTAAGGCCCGTGAATGTTGTATTGACTAATTCTTGGAGAAGTCTCTGACCATTTTGAGAGACCCAAATCGTGTCGAGATCCGTTGCATCTATTGAACCATTCATCATTTGGAAGGTGAAATTTGCTGCATCTATTTCCTCGACGGCCATTGCCAAAGCCTGAGCAGCGTCATAAGCCCAGTATCCGAAAATGTTCAACACAGGATTAAGGATGGATGGATTGTCTTGATGGATTTTCATCTTCCATCGGACCATGAAGTTGTCCAAGTTTGGCGTGTCCGGGACATACGTCTTGACGCCCAATACTCCTTGCATTGAACTAGCGACAACTGATGAGTCCATCGAACTCAATAGTTCAGTGATCCCATTAGTCAAGATCCACACATAACCTTTGCTCATCATTCCCACTCTTTTGCTTTGGCAAAATAGGCGGGAACCGAGGGAGGTGACATGTGCACAATGAAGACCCTCGTTTGCATCATCATTAACTTGTCAAGTCGTGTAGGATTTCATCATCCGTGGCCAAAGAATGAATAAGGCTCCTATAGGGGAACTCGTGTGTCGACATCGTCCAAAGCATTAGTAAGAGAAGGTATTATGCCTTCTCCAAACTCGTTGTCCACATATATGAGGACAGCTTCTTTCCAACCAAAAGCTTGCACGATCGCAATTATGGCATTCACTTGGGATGAGTCATTTTGCGCAGCTTGAATGAAATATGGACTCCTAAACGAGCTGAGGGACGGACTAGAAGCGGAAAAGAAAGAGATGATGGGCACATGAGATTTGGTTTCAAGGTCAATGATGAAGTCTGCTTGTACTGAATCTCTGGCCTATTATGGCTTGGACTTGCTTATTCTTTATCAAATCAAGTGCGCAAAGGTGAACAAGCAAAGGACAGTGAAACAATGACAATCCGGCAGATAATGGAAATTCTTATTGGAAAGGCATAGTATTGATCAGAAGCCAATTAAAATTGATGAAGTATTATGGAAATAAAATGTTAAGATAAAGGAAAACAGGAGTTTGAAGTTGGAATATAATCATTTACGCGATTGCAGGCATTCGGTTGATGCCTTTGGTGGAACTTAAAACCTTAGTTGTTTTATTTCACCATTAGTACCCCAACATGGAAATAATCAGTCACTCGCTTAGCTTGACCGAACTTCGTTACCATGATGTTTGGTCAACTAAACGAAAAATCATTTATTTTCCAAAGAAAAGAATTTGAAATTTCACTATAAAAGGGTTCACTATGCAGACATAATTTGATAGAATTTTACTATATGTACAATGGAACGAGAGTCACAGGAGACCATAATATTTCTTCAGAGAATGGCACAGACGGCACAGTAATGATACTGTATCCTTCAATACAATGAAACTTTGTATTCAAAGACAATTGTGGAACATGGAACTTTGTATTCAAAGATCAATTGTTGACTAACACCAATACGATGCTATTTCAAAGGTTCCACGGTCAAATGTTACGCTTGGAGACCAGTCTTGTTATGAAGCACAGAATGACGTGGCACTGACCAAAACCCATGAATCCTCTCAACTCTCAAGCTAAGCATCCAAGGGTCACTCTCGTACGACCGCCAAACTTGGGGCGATTATATCGATATATTAATGACTTCGAGAGACCCTCCTTATTCCTAGTGTTGAAAGAGATCAAATTGAATCTTAAGCAGCAACTTGATGTAGTTTTTTTTATTTTTTGAAGATGATAAACGACTTCTCTATCACGGTGAATGAAAAAAAAAAAACTTAAAAATTAAACCTTGGTCTTTTCTTCTTGGACAGACAATTTCTGCTACAAAAAATGCATATTGCTGTGAATGGCACAAACATTTTTTTCATCTTGCATGACTCCAACAGTTGCAAAATATACTTTCTCCTCTACGACCAGTCAGTACATCACAGAGGGGGGAGGGAGAGAGAGAGGGAGGTGTGAGAGAGAAACCTGCAGCAGCAGCACAGAACCTCATCCCGTTTTGAGTCTCTGGTGTTGAGGACAAGTCTGGTCTTGTACGATGGGTTTTGAACTATAAAAGTCGGAGAGAGACATGTTAATGCAGCTCAATCCCATCTGACCCCAGCCACGTCTCCAAATCAAGAACCACCCCGACGTTTACCGGGACTGTCGTCGGATTGCTGCTGTTACTGCTTTGGGCGACCACGACACGAGGGCCGCTGGTGAGGGTTGCAATAATGACGAAAAGCGAGAGAGCCTTAAAGAGGAGCCTCTCAGCATCGAACGAAAATCTTGGACGAAATCATTGGAAAAGGATTCTTGCGAAAGGGCAAGTATTGGGTGTGTGTGTGAGAGAGAGAGAGTTGAAGGATATGACAAGGACGGACGACGACGTATTTATAGTGGGGGAAGAGCTTTGAAAAGTAAGACAAGTGCATGGAAAATCTTCCATTCAAAGATCGCTCAACGTGGACGGGCCCATCTGGGTTTTACCCTTACCACGTAGAATGAATAATATGACCTCGGGGTTGTCCCGACATTTTTTTTTTTCCCCTCAATGGGCTAGAAATCCCAAAAGTTTTTAACCAGTATGTTTTTAAAGATGATGAAACTTGGTTCGAGTGCTGGAACGCCTCAAGTTAAGATTATGAAATGTGGGATCACGCATCTAGTAATGTTTTTAGGAAATTTTAGACGACGTATGCCATACCTAATTCACTGTGAGATCACTAGAAATTTAGTTAATATAATAAACTACTTAGGCTTATGTTCATGTCCTAGCAATGGTAATTCTAGATTTTCTTTTGATCCTTTATCAAACCCCATTTCTCTCTTTTTGGGCTGTACCTTGGGATCGGGACCATATATCATGTCATA
>JAGVVM010021586.1:0-17115 GCA_019149425.1 Psidium friedrichsthalianum
TCTTCCATATTCCTGTCGCTAAATCTGGCTTTCCTGAAAGTATGGGAGTTGAGGTCTCTTTGGCAAAATCTTCTTCCCAACGCAACGATTTTCTCCCACAATGAACCTGAAGCGCTTGTAACGACGTGCCAATTTCTTCTGACGAACATGAGCATGAAAATGAGGAGAGCTAAAACTGCAGCTGCTCCAGCGATCAAGAATAGGCCCCAGAAACTGTCGAGACCCAAGCTGTTGGAAGAAACTGGGGTAGTCGAATCTAGGCAGTCGGATTCTGATGGAAACCACGTGTTTTCGATTTCCGTCATTTTAGGTCCTTCAGTTACGTTTAGGATTGCTCGCGAAATATCTGACACTAGCGGAGACCCTTTGGGAAAACCTGGAAACCAAAAGAAGCAAGACATGAGATCTATCAATCACAGAAATAACGAATAATCTTAGTAATTGAAACATTTAAGGGATAAAATTGTGAGATTAAGGACTTACAAAGCCAAATCCAGCAGTTTTAAAGGTCGGGATCATGGTATATTTGTTGCAATACTGGGAAAGAACGAGTTTAATGTAGGGGACCTCGTCGAATGCTGCTGCGATCCCGCCCTTTGCACTTCCATTGGAAAGAAGCGCGTCACATTCTTCAGGAGACTCATAAGATATAAGCCTGGAATCGTCAAACTTCATTTGCTTTAGCATTTCATGTACGAAAGAGCCTTCCAGGTATCCCACCTTTTCTCCACTCTTTAGGAGCATATCCACATCAGCCACGGTTGGTTGAAGATCTTGCACCACCAAAAGAGAGCTCAAGCTTGCCGTATAACTTTGCGTTAGTATAAGCACCACAAAAACCCACACGATCACTACAAATCTCGCTAGGTTGCTTAATATGCTCTCCCCTACAATCCAAATTAAGGGTAAGCACATATATTCCAAGAACGATATGTTAATTATAACATTCAAATGATCTATTAAAGTGAAGGGAAATTACTTTGTGCAAAGACCATGGTTGAAATGAAAACCAGAAGCTTGTGCCAACTTGATGTGAGGCTGGACCTCTGAAATCTTCGTTGATCCGATGTTCAAGAATCCAAACGACCAATGCTATAAACACAAAGAAGCATCCAGTTGTTAGCCAAAGGTCCCAAGTGAGTGGCTTCAAGAAAACCCAAGCATTCTTGCTCTTGTTGTCCTTGTATGGCACGAGCATCACAACCCCTGATTCGGTGTATGGTAAGGTGAACTCCACGTACAATGATCTGTTCGCAATGATCGTCGTATCCCCTACAAATGCATCATAATTCTGTTCCAACCAAACGAAGGGAAATGTTTTCTTTGTCAACCCCATGATAGCATACTTATTTTCAACATCTAAATGCAATGAAATTAAGCATTTGCAATGAGTTATCTCACCTGGTAAATTACTTGATCGATCATGTCATTGTAACTACCAGCACTACTTCCATTAGGCAATGCAAATGGAATAAGGTCGTAAAGCAAACCATACGGCAAATTTTCTACCACGGCTCGAAAGATGTCAATACAGTATCCGGTGACTTGGGATGTGTTTGTGCTAGGATCTCCAGTAACCGTCACAAATTGATTGAAACCATCCTTCACTGGAACTAAGATTTTCAGCCTCTTCCCATTCGTGGGAATCTCCCATCCCTTAGGAACGGAGGTCGAATCTCCTGGCCAAATTATCGATCCAAGATTACTCTTCGAAGTCGAATATTTACTTGTGTTGATTGAATTCACATCCCTTAGCAAGCCATTTTTGAGCGTCCAAAACCCAATCCCTCTTGCTGCATTTCCATTGATGTTAACAATCTGGAACACTGACGAATCTAGCTGCCCATCTACAAGGCTAAAATTTCCACTGAGGCCCGTGAATGTTGTATTGACTAGTTCTTGGAGAAGTGTCTGACCATTTTGAGAGACCCCAATAGTGTCAAGATCTGTTACATCTGTTGAAGCATTCATCATTTGGAAAGTGAAATTTGCTGCACCCATTTCCTCGACAGCCATTGCCAAAGCCTGAGCAGCGTCATAAGCCCAGTATCCGAAAATGTTCAACGTAGGATTAAGGACGGATGGATGGTCTTGATGGAATTTCGTCTTCCATCGGATCATGAAGTTGTCCAGGTTTGGCGTGTCCGGGACATAGGTCTTCATGCCCAGTACTCCTTGCATTGAACTAGTGACAACTGATGAGTCCATCGAACTCAATAGTTCAGTGATCCCATTAGTCAAGATCCACACATAGCCTTCGCTCATCATTCCCACCTCTTTTGCTTTGGCAAATAGCCGAGTACCGAGGGTAGGTAACATGTGCACGATGAAGACCCTCGTTTGCATCGTCATTAACTTGTAGAGTTCTCGCAAGATTTCATCATCTGTGGCCAAAGGACGAATAAGGCTCCTATAGGGCACTCGTGTGTCAACATCTTCCAAAGCATCTATAAGAGAAGGTATGATGCCTTCTCCAAACTCATTGTCCCCATATATGAGGACAGCTTCTTTCCAACCAAAAGCCTGCACGACTGCGCTTATGGCATTCACTTGGGACGAGTCATTTTGCGCTGCTCGAATGAGTATGGACTCCGAAACGAACTGAGGGATGGACTAGTAGCAGAAAAAGAGATGATGGGCACATGAGATTTGTTTCCAAGGTCAATGATGAAGTCTGCTTGTTCTGAATTTTGAGGGCCTATTATAGCTTGGACTTGCTTATTCTTTATCAAATCAAGTGCTGCAAAGGTAATCCAGAAAGGACGGTGAAACAATCACAATACGGCAGGTAAGGGAAATTCTTATTGGAAAAGGCATAGTATTGATCAGAAGCCAATTAAAACTTGATGAAGTATTATGGAAATAGAATGTCTAAGATAAAGGAAAACAGGAGTTTGAAGTTGGAATATATTCGTTTACTCAGGCATTCGGTTGATGCCTTTGGTAGAACTTGAAACCTTAGTTGATTTATTTCACCGTTAGTACCACCCAAGTTCCATGGAAATAATCAACCACTCGCTTAAGCTTGACCAAACTCGTTACCATGATGTTTGGCTCAACTAAATGAAAAATCATTATATTTTCCCAAAGAAAAAATTTTGACATTTCACTATAATTGGGTTCACTACACAGACATAATTTGATAGAATTATACTATATGTGTAATGGGACGAGAGTCACAGGAGATCATAATATTCTTCTAAGAATGGAACAGACTACAGTAGTGATTCTATAACTATGTATTCAAAGATCAATTGTTGAACATGAAACTTTGTACTCAAAGACCAATTGTTGACCGACACCAACAATACTATTTCAAAGGTTCCACGGTCAAATGTTACGCTTGGAGACCAATCTTGTTATGAAGCATAGAATAACGTGGACTAGCCAAAACCCATGAATCCTCTCAACTCTCTAGCTAAACGTCCAAGTGTCAGTCTCGTGTGACCGCAAGACTTGGGGATGACTTCAAGACCCTCCTTATTCCCAGTGTGAAAGAGGTCAAATTGAGCCTTAAGTAGCAACTTGATGTTAGTTTTTATTTTATTTGAAGATGATAAAGAATTATTTATCACAGACTTGAAAATTAAACCTTGATCTTTTCTTCTTGGAGAGACAATTTCTGCTAAGAGAATGCATATTGCTCCGAATGGCACAAACATTGCATGGCAGAAACATGTCATGACACAAACAGCTGCTTAATATACTTTGTCTTCTACGACCAGTCAGTACGTCAGAGAAGGGAGAGAGAGAGGGAGGTGTGAGAGAGAACCTGCAGCGGCAGCGGTAACCTTATCTTGTTTTGAATCTCTGGCATTGAGGACGAGTCTGGTCTTGTACGATGGATTTGAAATGTAAAAAATCGGAGAGAGACATGTTAATGCAACTCAATCCCATCTGACCCACCCATGTCTCCAGATCAAGAACCACCCCGATGTTTACTGGGACTGTCGTCGGATTGCTGCTGTTACTGCTTTGCGCTGCCGCGACACGAGGGCCGCTGATGAGGGTTGCAGTTATGGCAAAAAACGAGAGAGCCTTAAAGAGGAGCATCTCAGCATCGAACGAAATTCGTGGACGAATCATTGGAAAGGGTTCTCGCGAAGGGCAAGTGTTGGGTGAGAGAAAGAGTCGGAGGATATGACGACGAGGACGACGACGTATTTGTAATGGGCGGGAGCCTGGAAAAGTAAGACAAGGCATGGGAATCTTTCATTCAAGGATTGCTCAACGTGGACGGGGCCCATCTGGGTTTACCTTAACATGTAGAATGATAACGTGACCTCCGGTAGTACCGACATTTTCTTGTTCTCCTTCGGATTTGCAATCCCATAAGTTCTTTGACCCCAGTATTGTTTTAAAAATGATGAGACTGGGTTCGAGTACTGGAACGGCTCGAGTTTAAGATTATGAAATGTGGGATCACGCATCTAGTGATTTTTTTAGGAATTTTTAGGTGACGTCCACAGTACCTAATCCACTGCGAGATCATTGGAAATTTAGTTAATATAATAAAATACTTAGATTTATGTTCGTGTCTAATATGATAATTCTAGATTTTCTTTTTGGTCCTTTATCAACTCCATTTCCCTCTTTTTGGGCCGTACCTTGGGATGGGACCAACATGAGACTCAATTTAGTGGTTCTCATGCAAAAGCAATTATAAGGATTTTCTGAAGCATCCAAATTAGTTCTAGAAATCAAAACAATGAGATTCGTAAGTAGGCCCATAAATTGATTATCGAAAGGTTCCACGGAGGTCTGTAATGCTAACTGCGACAACCTGTTTAATTTCGGCATTAAATCTCATATCTTTGCATAATTTTGGTTGATTAGGTAATTCACAAATAAAACACGAGGATCAAGTTTACCTAGACGGTAACTATAAAATCATGCAATAACTCTTCTTCATGTTGGGAGATGAAAAAATGTGAGCTGTCAGGCACCCACAGGTAACCCTAGGAATTCCACACCAGATGGGCCCCGTCAGTTGTATTTTTTTCCTTATTTTGTCTGAACACCTGAAAGAGGTCCATGTCTTTGGGAGTGGGACATCTCTAATTAAAAGTAGAAAGTGGGACACCTCTAATTAAATGTAGAAATTTGTCTTAGTCCACATCGTTTACCTTGACCAATTCAACACGAGAACTACAAAAAAAGAAGCCATGCTCGAATTCAATTATGACGAATACAAAAGACCAGAACTATAATAGATTCAATCGGTACGCTAAGCCATACTCTATTTCCGGTGGTCGCTCTCTCCGGTACTTTAAGTTGTAAATATCAATATATGGAAGAAACTAACAAGGAAGAGCATCCGTTATATTTCTATTTTTCTTTTTTTTTCAAACCTAACACGCACCTCAAGTTTCGAAGGGATGAATGAGATATTGTTGTATTGAATAGAGCCACCAAAGTTTAGGAAAAAGTGTAGAAAAATACGAAAGTAGATCAAAAGTAGGTACATAACCAAATTTGATTACTCTTTTTTTTTTTTTTAATATTCTTGTCGCTGTTGTTGTTGTTATTTACGACTACAATAAATAAGACTAATTATAATTATATTTATACCTATAACATCAACAGTAACAACAACAGTAATAATAACAACCATCATCATCACTGCTAAAATTGGCTTTCTATTACGTGTGAAAGAAGCTGCGTGGGCCTCGAAGTCAACCATTGCATTGTTCCACATCTACCTTAGCTTGAAAGGAACACAGGGAACCATTTATCACAAAAAGGCAACCATCTAACCCAGCCATTTTTCGACCACCTCGGCCATTTTCTTCGACCCAAAAAGAAAAAAAAAAACTCAGCAATTTATTGGATACATAGCAATCATGAGCATCATATCAATATATTCCGAGAGTGTGTATAAATACATCTCTATATAAAACTCGCCCGGAAATTAATTTACTAGTTTTAAAAAATAGTGATAATGAAAAAAAACAGAAAACTCAATTTAATAGAAAATTAAGTACCTGGCCTATTGACTCCAAATACAAGTCAATACAACAACCGTCAATGAAGTCATTCAAGAAATTGAAATAAGAACTAGGAACAGTAACAATAAAATTTTCAATAAGTTTATGGGGCGGGACACGGTCGTTTTCATACGTGCTGGATGATGTTGGGAGAGGGAATTCTCTCCGTATATTGACTGATTTAACGCGTATGAAAGCACCGGGTCATTGCTTCAAGAACAGGAAAAACATTGTGCCCGTGGTTCACGGGGATGTTCTAGGCCGTTTGAATAGGGCTTTTAACTAAGTCATAAGCACTTGTTTCTCGGGTCAAAGAAACATATCTTTCGGAAAATCATATGAGCTGATCATTTTTCATAAATTCATTTACTTAAACCAATAAAAAAATATTTATGATATCAGAATATTATATCCTCATCTTGCTATATTTATTGAGAAATTATATCATATTTTTGAAGGATACAAAACTATCATAATTTGTTGAAAAGATTTTGTTACATACTTTGAGTATGCTGTACAAATATATCTCTTCACCTCTTATGCTTAAGATGCTTAAAGCTTATATTATGATAGAACCAGGAATTTGTGGACAGAGGCAGACTTATACAAAATGATCATAGCGGGATATATTTCCATCTTCATATGATCCTCACTATTGTTATAATTTTCAGCCATTTGTTGGGTACATAGCAAACTTGAGCATTATATATCAATATATTCCGAGTTTGTGTATAAATACATCTCTATATAAATTTTACCTGGCAATATTAATTAACAAATTTTAGAAAATAGTAATAATGAAAGCAACGGAAAATTTAATTTAACAGAAAACGAAGTACCTGGCCTATTGACTCCAAATACAAGTCAATACAACAACCGTCGATGAGATCATCCAAGAAATTGAAATAGGAAATAGGAACCCTAACAATAAAATTTTCAATGTGTTTTTGAGGTGTGACCCGGTCGTTTTCATATGTGATGGATGATGTTGGGAGTGTGAATTCTCTCTGTATGTTGACTGATTTGGTGCGTATGAAAGCACCAGTTCATTGCTTCAAGAATAGAAAAGCATAGTGCCCATGATTCACGGGAATGTTCTAGGCCGTTTCATTTGGGGCTGCCCAACACACGAAAGTTTTAACTAATTAATAAGCACTCGTTTCATGGGTCAAAGAATACAAGTTCATATCATTTGGAAAATCATATGAGATGATCATTTTTCAAAATTCATTTACTTAGAGCAATAACAGAAATTCATGATATTAGAATATTATATCCTCTTCTTGTTATATTTGCTTTCGTTAATAGAAAATTGATGGGATTTATTTTCAATCTTGAAAATTTGATTTGTATACATGCCACTATATTTGTCATGTAAATTAATCCTATAACAGATCTTAGGTTATATTGTGATAAAGATGTATGAAATAATATACTTTTCTTTGGTTACTATAGATTACCTTTTTAATGGATTCATTAAATCTTCAACAATATCAAGTAGAGGATGACTACATAACTAGAAGCTCATTAGTAAACCGTAAATAAACCCTCTCACAAGCGAATGGAGCATGAAGAGCAGGCCTTGGAATGAGACTAGATCCTAACATTGTTGTCTGAAGATTGCAAAATATCATAAAAGAAGGACAAATATTGAAAGACCACGGTTGACACGAAATAGTGTATTTAGAATTTTAGTTAAAAAAAATATAACTTCGTATAGTTTTTTTGGTCTTATGAGAAGATAGTTTTGCAGTTGCATTTGATCTTATGTATAACTTTTCATGATATTTAGAAAATTGAACTGACTTTGATATAATTTCCGCCAAATGAGGCACATTGAATTAGGGGAGATATTCGATCAAAAACAAAAAAATTGGGGGAGATATCTCCAGCACATAGAACAAAGACGTGAATTGACTACGCTTCTTTGGAATTATAACTATGTATCTTCTATGTGAATAATATATCATCATCATCTATGATTTTTTTTTTTTAAATCACGGATAAAGGAACATATGACTCTTTCAATGGGCTAACGTTCTCAACATGACTTTCAAACTTGTGGAATTTTCTTAATATCAAAATGAACACGGTAACTCTAAATCTTGCAAACTCAAGCATTTGACAATTGGAGTTTAAACTCTTAACTAATTAAAATTAATTAAGGAGAGTTATAAGGATTTCAAAAAGAGTTGTAAGCACAGCATGAAACATAAAAGACGTGAATAAGATCTTAAATTAGTGATATGTTTAGTAAAATATTGCCTATATTTAATAAGATAAATGTTCTCATTTTTTTAATTGAGTGTGGAATTGAAAGGAAATTGGAACGTCTACGCATTGGTAGTTGTGATGTTGATTGGCTGCAAATGTCTACGTCGAGTTGCATCTTTCCAAATCTGTAGCTTAGAAAGTAAAGACTTAAGCGACAAGTTTAAAAGCATCTGCGTCGCGCAACATTTTATTGGCAGTGCATGTCTGCTAGAGATTACCATGAAATTTTTCAATATTATTTTAATTGCTAATTACAGGGGTGAGCATGGGTCGGGTGGTCCGAGTCTAGACCTAGCTATAGGTCTAGACTCGGACCACCCGACCCATGCTCACCCCTGTAATTAGCAATTAAAATAATATTGAAAATTTCATGGTAATCTCTAGCAGACATGCACTGCCAATAAAATGTTGCGCGACGCAGATGCTTTTAACTTGTCGCTTAAGTCTTTACTTTCTAAGCTACAGATTTGGAAAGATGCAACTCGACGTAGACATTTGCAGCCATCAACATCACAACTACCAATGCGTAGACGTTCCAATTTCCTTTCAATTCCACACTCAATTAAAAAAAATGAGAACATTTATCTTATTAAATATAGGCAATATTTTACTAAACATATCACTAATTTAAGATCTTATTCACGTCTTTTATGTTCATGCTGTGCTTACAACTCTTTTTGAAATCCTTATAACTCTCCTTAATTAATTTTAATTAGTTAAGAGTTTAAACTCCAATTGTCAAATGCTTGAGTTTGCAAGATTTAGAGTTACCGTGTTCATTTTGATATTAAGAAAATTCCACAAGTTTGAAAGTCATGTTGAGAACGTAGCCCATTGAAAGAGTCATATGTTCCTTTATCCGTGATTTAAAAAAAAAAAATCATAGATGATGATGATATATTATTCACATAGAAGATACATAGTTATAATTCCAAAGAAGCGTAGTCAATTCACGTCTTTGTTCTATGTGCTGGAGATATCTCCCCCAATTTTTTTGTTTTTGATCGAATATCTCCCCTAATTCAATGTGCCTCATTTGGCGGAAATTATATCAAAGTCAGTTCAATTTTCTAAATATCATGAAAAGTTATACATAAGATCAAATGCAACTGGCAAAACTATCTTCTCATAAGACCAAAAAAACTATACCGAAGTTATTTTTTTTTAACTAAAATTCTAAATACACTATTTCGTGTCAACCGTGGTCTTTCAATATTTGTCCTTCTTTTATGATATTTTGCAATCTTCAGACAACAATGTTAGGATCTAGTCTCATTCCAAGGCCTGCTCTTCATGCTCCATTCGCTTGTGAGAGGGTTTATTTACGGTTTACTAATGAGCTTCTAGTTATGTAGTCATCCTCTACTTGATATTGTTGAAGATTTAATGAATCCATTAAAAAGGTAATCTATAGTAACCAAAGAAAAGTATATTATTTCATACATCTTTATCACAATATAACCTAAGATTCTGTTTATAGGATTAATTTACATGACAAATATAGTGGCATGTATACAAATCAAATTTTCAAGATTGAAAATAAATCCCATCAATTTTCTATTAACGAAAGCAAATATAACAAGAAGAGGATATAATATTCTAATATCATGAATTTCTGTTATTGCTCTAAGTAAATGAATTTTGAAAAATGATCATCTCATATGATTTTCCAAATGATATGAACTTGTATTCTTTGACCCATGAAACGAGTGCTTATTAATTAGTTAAAACTTTCGTGTGTTGGGCAGCCCCAAATGAAACGGCCTAGAACATTCCCGTGAATCATGGGCACTATGCTTTTCTATTCTTGAAGCAATGAACTGGTGCTTTCATACGCACCAAATCAGTCAACATACAGAGAGAATTCACACTCCCAACATCATCCATCACATATGAAAACGACCGGGTCACACCTCAAAAACACATTGAAAATTTTATTGTTAGGGTTCCTATTTCCTATTTCAATTTCTTGGATGATCTCATCGACGGTTGTTGTATTGACTTGTATTTGGAGTCAATAGGCCAGGTACTTCGTTTTCTGTTAAATTAAATTTTCCGTTGCTTTCATTATTACTATTTTCTAAAATTTGTTAATTAATATTGCCAGGTAAAATTTATATAGAGATGTATTTATACACAAACTCGGAATATATTGATATATAATGCTCAAGTTTGCTATGTACCCACAAATGGCTGAAAATTATAACAATAGTGAGGATCATATGAAGATGGAAATATATCCCGCTATGATCATTTTGTATAAGTCTGCCTCTGTCCACAAATTCCTGGTTCTATCATAATATAAGCTTTAAGCATCTTAAGCATAAGAGGTGAAGAGATATATTTGTACAGCATACTCAAAGTATGTAACAAAATCTTTTCAACAAATTATGATAGTTTTGTATCCTTCAAAAATATGATATAATTTCTCAATAAATATAGCAAGATGAGGATATAATATTCTGATATCATAAATATTTTTTTATTGGTTTAAGTAAATGAATTTATGAAAAATGATCAGCTCATATGATTTTCCGAAAGATATGTTTCTTTGACCCGAGAAACAAGTGCTTATGACTTAGTTAAAAGCCCTATTCAAACGGCCTAGAACATCCCCGTGAACCACGGGCACAATGTTTTTCCTGTTCTTGAAGCAATGACCCGGTGCTTTCATACGCGTTAAATCAGTCAATATACGGAGAGAATTCCCTCTCCCAACATCATCCAGCACGTATGAAAACGACCGTGTCCCGCCCCATAAACTTATTGAAAATTTTATTGTTACTGTTCCTAGTTCTTATTTCAATTTCTTGAATGACTTCATTGACGGTTGTTGTATTGACTTGTATTTGGAGTCAATAGGCCAGGTACTTAATTTTCTATTAAATTGAGTTTTCTGTTTTTTTTTCATTATCACTATTTTTTTAAAACTAGTAAATTAATTTCCGGGCGAGTTTTATATATAGAGATGTATTTATACACACTCTCGGAATATATTGATATGATGCTCATGATTGCTATGTATCCAATAAATTGCTGAGTTTTTTTTTTTCTTTTTGGGTCGAAGAAAATGGCCGAGGTGGTCGAAAAATGGCTGGGGTTAGATGGTTGCCTTTTTGTGATAAATGGTTCCCTGTGTTCCTTTCAAGCTAAGGTAGATGTGGAACAATGCAATGGTTGACTTCGAGGCCCACGCAGCTTCTTTCACACGTAATAGAAAGCCAATTTTAGCAGTGATGATGATGGTTGTTATTATTACTGTTGTTGTTACTGTTGATGTTATAGGTATAAATATAATTATAATTAGTCTTATTTATTGTAGTCGTAAATAACAACAACAACAGCGACAAGAATATTTAAAAAAAAAAAAAAGAGTAATCAAATTTGGTTATGTACCTACTTTTGATCTACTTTCGTATTTTTCTACACTTTTTCCTAAACTTTGGTGGCTCTATTCAATACAACAATATCTCATTCATCCCTTCGAAACTTGAGGTGCGTGTTAGGTTTGAAAAAAAAGAAAAATAGAAATATAACGGATGCTCTTCCTTGTTAGTTTCTTCCATATATTGATATTTACAACTTAAAGTACCGGAGAGAGCGACCACCGGAAATAGAGTATGGCTTAGCGTACCGATTGAATCTATTATAGTTCTGGTCTTTTGTATTCGTCATAATTGAATTCGAGCATGGCTTCTTTTTTTGTAGTTCTCGTGTTGAATTGGTCAAGGTAAACGATGTGGACTAAGACAAATTTCTACATTTAATTAGAGGTGTCCCACTTTCTACTTTTAATTAGAGATGTCCCACTCCCAAGACATGGACCTCTTTCAGGTGTTCAGACAAAATAAGGAAAAAAATACAACTGACGGGGCCCATCTGGTGTGGAATTCCTAGGGTTACCTGTGGGTGCCTGACAGCTCACATTTTTTCATCTCCCAACATGAAGAAGAGTTATTGCATGATTTTATAGTTACCGTCTAGGTAAACTTGATCCTCGTGTTTTATTGTGAATTACCTAATCAACCAAAATTATGCAAAGATATGAGATTTAATGCCGAAATTAAACAGGTTGTCGCAGTTAGCATTACAGACCTCCGTGGAACCTTTCGATAATCAATTTATGGGCCTACTTACGAATCTCATTGTTTTGATTTCTAGAACTAATTTGGATGCTTCAGAAAATCCTTATAATTGCTTTTGCATGAGAACCACTAAATTGAGTCTCATGTTGGTCCCATCCCAAGGTACGGCCCAAAAAGAGGGAAATGGAGTTGATAAAGGACCAAAAAGAAAATCTAGAATTATCATATTAGACACGAACATAAATCTAAGTATTTTATTATATTAACTAAATTTCCAATGATCTCGCAGTGGATTAGGTACTGTGGACGTCACCTAAAAATTCCTAAAAAAATCACTAGATGCGTGATCCCACATTTCATAATCTTAAACTCGAGCCGTTCCAGTACTCGAACCCAGTCTCATCATTTTTAAAACAATACTGGGGTCAAAGAACTTATGGGATTGCAAATCCGAAGGAGAACAAGAAAATGTCGGTACTACCGGAGGTCACGTTATCATTCTACATGTTAAGGTAAACCCAGATGGGCCCCGTCCACGTTGAGCAATCCTTGAATGAAAGATTCCCATGCCTTGTCTTACTTTTCCAGGCTCCCGCCCATTACAAATACGTCGTCGTCCTCGTCGTCATATCCTCCGACTCTTTCTCTCACCCAACACTTGCCCTTCGCGAGAACCCTTTCCAATGATTCGTCCACGAATTTCGTTCGATGCTGAGATGCTCCTCTTTAAGGCTCTCTCGTTTTTTGCCATAACTGCAACCCTCATCAGCGGCCCTCGTGTCGCGGCAGCGCAAAGCAGTAACAGCAGCAATCCGACGACAGTCCCAGTAAACATCGGGGTGGTTCTTGATCTGGAGACATGGGTGGGTCAGATGGGATTGAGTTGCATTAACATGTCTCTCTCCGATTTTTACATTTCAAATCCATCGTACAAGACCAGACTCGTCCTCAATGCCAGAGATTCAAAACAAGATAAGGTTACCGCTGCCGCTGCAGGTTCTCTCTCACACCTCCCTCTCTCTCTCCCCTTCTCTGACGTACTGACTGGTCGTAGAAGACAAAGTATATTAAGCAGCTGTTTGTGTCATGACATGTTTCTGCCATGCAATGTTTGTGCCATTCGGAGCAATATGCATTCTCTTAGCAGAAATTGTCTCTCCAAGAAGAAAAGATCAAGGTTTAATTTTCAAGTCTGTGATAAATAATTCTTTATCATCTTCAAATAAAATAAAAACTAACATCAAGTTGCTACTTAAGGCTCAATTTGACCTCTTTCACACTGGGAATAAGGAGGGTCTTGAAGTCATCCCCAAGTCTTGCGGTCACACGAGACTGACACTTGGACGTTTAGCTAGAGAGTTGAGAGGATTCATGGGTTTTGGCTAGTCCACGTTATTCTATGCTTCATAACAAGATTGGTCTCCAAGCGTAACATTTGACCGTGGAACCTTTGAAATAGTATTGTTGGTGTCGGTCAACAATTGGTCTTTGAGTACAAAGTTTCATGTTCAACAATTGATCTTTGAATACATAGTTATAGAATCACTACTGTAGTCTGTTCCATTCTTAGAAGAATATTATGATCTCCTGTGACTCTCGTCCCATTACACATATAGTATAATTCTATCAAATTATGTCTGTGTAGTGAACCCAATTATAGTGAAATGTCAAAATTTTTTCTTTGGGAAAATATAATGATTTTTCATTTAGTTGAGCCAAACATCATGGTAACGAGTTTGGTCAAGCTTAAGCGAGTGGTTGATTATTTCCATGGAACTTGGGTGGTACTAACGGTGAAATAAATCAACTAAGGTTTCAAGTTCTACCAAAGGCATCAACCGAATGCCTGAGTAAACGAATATATTCCAACTTCAAACTCCTGTTTTCCTTTATCTTAGACATTCTATTTCCATAATACTTCATCAAGTTTTAATTGGCTTCTGATCAATACTATGCCTTTTCCAATAAGAATTTCCCTTACCTGCCGTATTGTGATTGTTTCACCGTCCTTTCTGGATTACCTTTGCAGCACTTGATTTGATAAAGAATAAGCAAGTCCAAGCTATAATAGGCCCTCAAAATTCAGAACAAGCAGACTTCATCATTGACCTTGGAAACAAATCTCATGTGCCCATCATCTCTTTTTCTGCTACTAGTCCATCCCTCAGTTCGTTTCGGAGTCCATACTTCATTCGAGCAGCGCAAAATGACTCGTCCCAAGTGAATGCCATAAGCGCAGTCGTGCAGGCTTTTGGTTGGAAAGAAGCTGTCCTCATATATGGGGACAATGAGTTTGGAGAAGGCATCATACCTTCTCTTATAGATGCTTTGGAAGATGTTGACACACGAGTGCCCTATAGGAGCCTTATTCGTCCTTTGGCCACAGATGATGAAATCTTGCGAGAACTCTACAAGTTAATGACGATGCAAACGAGGGTCTTCATCGTGCACATGTTACCTACCCTCGGTACTCGGCTATTTGCCAAAGCAAAAGAGGTGGGAATGATGAGCGAAGGCTATGTGTGGATCTTGACTAATGGGATCACTGAACTATTGAGTTCGATGGACTCATCAGTTGTCACTAGTTCAATGCAAGGAGTACTGGGCATGAAGACCTATGTCCCGGACACGCCAAACCTGGACAACTTCATGATCCGATGGAAGACGAAATTCCATCAAGACCATCCATCCGTCCTTAATCCTACGTTGAACATTTTCGGATACTGGGCTTATGACGCTGCTCAGGCTTTGGCAATGGCTGTCGAGGAAATGGGTGCAGCAAATTTCACTTTCCAAATGATGAATGCTTCAACAGATGTAACAGATCTTGACACTATTGGGGTCTCTCAAAATGGTCAGACACTTCTCCAAGAACTAGTCAATACAACATTCACGGGCCTCAGTGGAAATTTTAGCCTTGTAGATGGGCAGCTAGATTCGTCAGTGTTCCAGATTGTTAACATCAATGGAAATGCAGCAAGAGGGATTGGGTTTTGGACGCTCAAAAATGGCTTGCTAAGGGATGTGAATTCAATCAACACAAGTAAATATTCGACTTCGAAGAGTAATCTTGGATCGATAATTTGGCCAGGAGATTCGACCTCCGTTCCTAAGGGATGGGAGATTCCCACGAATGGGAAGAGGCTGAAAATCTTAGTTCCAGTGAAGGATGGTTTCAATCAATTTGTGACGGTTACTGGAGATCCTAGCACAAACACATCCCAAGTCACCGGATACTGTATTGACATCTTTCGAGCCGTGGTAGAAAATTTGCCGTATGGTTTGCTTTACGACCTTATTCCATTTGCATTGCCTAATGGAAGTAGTGCTGGTAGTTACAATGACATGATCGATCAAGTAATTTACCAGGTGAGATAACTCATTGCAAATGCTTAATTTCATTGCATTTAGATGTTGAAAATAAGTATGCTATCATGGGGTTGACAAAGAAAACATTTCCCTTCGTTTGGTTGGAACAGAATTATGATGCATTTGTAGGGGATACGACGATCATTGCGAACAGATCATTGTACGTGGAGTTCACCTTACCATACACCGAATCAGGGGTTGTGATGCTCGTGCCATACAAGGACAACAAGAGCAAGAATGCTTGGGTTTTCTTGAAGCCACTCACTTGGGACCTTTGGCTAACAACTGGATGCTTCTTTGTGTTTATAGCATTGGTCGTTTGGATTCTTGAACATCGGATCAACGAAGATTTCAGAGGTCCAGCCTCACATCAAGTTGGCACAAGCTTCTGGTTTTCATTTTCAACCATGGTCTTTGCACAAAGTAATTTCCCTTCACTTTAATAGATCATTTGAATGTTATAATTAACATATCGTTCTTGGAATATATGTGCTTACCCTTAATTTGGATTGTAGGGGAGAGCATATTAAGCAACCTAGCGAGATTTGTAGTGATCGTGTGGGTTTTTGTGGTGCTTATACTAACGCAAAGTTATACGGCAAGCTTGAGCTCTCTTTTGGTGGTGCAAGATCTTCAACCAACCGTGGCTGATGTGGATATGCTCCTAAAGAGTGGAGAAAAGGTGGGATACCTGGAAGGCTCTTTCGTACATGAAATGCTAAAGCAAATGAAGTTTGACGATTCCAGGCTTATATCTTATGAGTCTCCTGAAGAATGTGACGCGCTTCTTTCCAATGGAAGTGCAAAGGGCGGGATCGCAGCAGCATTCGACGAGGTCCCCTACATTAAACTCGTTCTTTCCCAGTATTGCAACAAATATACCATGATCCCGACCTTTAAAACTGCTGGATTTGGCTTTGTAAGTCCTTAATCTCACAATTTTATCCCTTAAATGTTTCAATTACTAAGATTATTCGTTATTTCTGTGATTGATAGATCTCATGTCTTGCTTCTTTTGGTTTCCAGGTTTTCCCCAAAGGGTCTCCGCTAGTGTCAGATATTTCGCGAGCAATCCTAAACGTAACTGAAGGACCTAAAATGACGGAAATCGAAAACACGTGGTTTCCATCAGAATCCGACTGCCTAGATTCGACTACCCCAGTTTCTTCCAACAGCTTGGGTCTCGACAGTTTCTGGGGCCTATTCTTGATCGCTGGAGCAGCTGCAGTTTTAGCTCTCCTCATTTTCATGCTCATGTTCGTCAGAAGAAATTGGCACGTCGTTACAAGCGCTTCAGGTTCATTGTGGGAGAAAATCGTTGCGTTGGGAAGAAGATTTGCCAAGAGACCTCAACTCCCATACTTTCAGGAAAGCCAGATTTAGCGACAGGAATATGAAGA
>JAGVVM010021587.1:0-11493 GCA_019149425.1 Psidium friedrichsthalianum
ATTATCAAGCTTTAATTTGTATAAACCATCACAAAGCACATCGGAACCAATAAAGTGATTATGTTTAAATAAATCGAAACATCCATTTCCAAACTTAAAAGAATATCCAGCTGTATCGAGTTTTGATAATGAAACTAAATTTTGAGAAACAGAAGGAACATAAAATGTTTGGAAAACCTTACCAAAAAAAAAAATATTTGGAAAAGATCTAAATAATGCCCAGCGTCCAAAATCAAGTGGTACGTCCCAATGGCTTCAACTGGAGCTTTGACTCTATTTCCCATGAAAATAAACTTTTCATTTGGATTTATAGTTTGGGTAGTAAGGAATCCCTGCATAGTATTCAAAACATGAGTGGTACAACCAGAATTAATCCACCAAGTATTATAAGGAATTTCTGCCAAATATGATTCAAAACATACAAAAGCACTAGGCTTACCTTTCTTTTTCGAACCATGCCTTATGTTTTAGGCAGTCTTTTTGATAGTGTCCATTTTTTTTTTTTTTTGCAGAAATGACACTTATTATTCTTTTGTTCCTTCTTATCGATTTGGACAAAAGACTCATTAATCTTTAGTGGTCCTTTATTGCCCTTTCCATTCTTCCTCCCTGGTTTTCTTTTAGCTCTTGGTTGACCCATGAGATTGACAGAGTGGATTCCTTACTTCTTAAGTCTTGCTTCCTCTTGAATGAGCATACTTTGCAATTCATTTACATTCCATTTATCCTTTATAGTATTATAATTTATTTGGAGCGGACCATATTCAGGAGGCAAGGAATTTATGATAAACTGCACAAGAAAACTTTCATCCACCTTCATTCCCATGGAACTTAATCTTGCTGATATATTTGCCATTTCAATGACATGCTCATGCAGGGTACGAGAACCATCGAACTTCTTGGTGGTTAACATACCCATTAATATCCCAGCAATTGACTTATTAGTAGAATCAGATTGAGCACGACTTTCCACTAACTTCATAAACTCCTTAGCATTATCAATTTTAAGAATGGCTGACTTAATATTGTTTACTACTGTCATCCGCATGAACATTAAGCTTAGTCTGTTTGATCTTTCCCAAGCCGCATGGAAAGATCTTTCTTCAGTGCTGCTAGAGGTAGTAAGAGCAGCAAGCTTATCATTCATGACTGCTAAATCAAGATCAAGAACACCTAGGTGAAACTTGACTTATTCACTCCATTCAGAAAAGTTAAGCCCATTGAATTTGATAATAGATGAAGCTTGCGAATGAAGAGCAACGGAAATAGATGCTGCAAAATTCATAGAATGCTCACACTTAATGCTTTGAATCGTAACTTAAACACGTAACATAGATTTACACAATAATCACACAACGTTAAATGTACATCGAAGTTCTCCTTTGGGTGATACAACAATGTACAACCATAAAACATAATTGATGCTTAAATTTAATTTCACATAATTAGTAATTATATATAAACCAATTAGACACACTTGCCATCTTTGGACATGCTAAACATATCTAACTATGTATATTAATTAACCACGATTATGTTAATGATTATAAATTGACCGATCAACCTTTGGGCGATCCTTAAATATTTTATAATAAATGAACTTCAAGTTACCCATAAAAACTATATATATATATATATATATATATATATATATATATATATAGCATCATGTCATCTCATCAGTAGCATCACATAAATATGGATAATTGAATTTTATTTAACTTGACGTCTATGAGAAACTTTCTAATTCGGTCACTTTGGTAACTAACGAAATATACATAATATGTATCAAAATAAATAATCATAACGATAATTATTTCAATTGAATGAAGTACAATTAATTGCACAATTAAGAAAATTGTAGTGATGTATATGTAAATTATACAGTAATAGGCCCACACTAATATATACACATATGCAATTTATTCAACATCAGTTCCCTCATCAATCATATTTCAGTGGAACCACATGATTTGATAGACACGCATAGCACGGGTCAAATTAGTTCAACAAAACTAGAGATGGCACATAAACATTGGACAAATCAATTGCAACCAATCTTTTAATGTGTGACTAATTAAACTACATTATGTTCATATGCAGTAAAGAAAATCCCCAAAAGTGCAGTACATGAGCCGCTACCAAGTGGGTAGCGCGTTAGGTGCTGTGCGCCTAACCTTGCACACAAACCATACCTCATGCACTACCATCATCAAAACATCTATCATGCGCACTTTTCTAGTGCACCCACAAGCCTCGCGCAACGACCTTGAGGGCCGCAAACACATTTAGTCAAAGGAAAATCACAAGTTCTCAAACCATGCTCTGATAGCACATGTAAAACAAATTAATTCCATGAAACCAAACCCTAATATTTTACATGAACATCTTACCCAAGGATTTTAGAACAAGATGATTTTCACAATATCATAATAGACGAGAGACATACCTCGATCCATGGAAGTTTCCTGTGAAGAAATCAATTGTAGATGATAAATCTTTCTAAGAAATATGTTTCTCTCTCTTGACCCCTTTTATTTTCTAATGTTCTTGATGGAGAGAAAACTTTTGTCTTTTTCTAGGGTTGAGAGATGACCAGTTTCTAATCAGAGTCTTTTACAGTCACACCATCCATCATGGTGTACACTAATTAGAATGCACCTCTTTATTGACTAATAGGAATTTAGCACCTAATAATTATCAAACCTAAACCACATATGGGCCATTAATCACATGGGCCAAATAAAATCCAACATCTGATTAAGGGTGAAGAGGGAGGTTGGGCTACTGATAAGCCAAGTGTTCCTGTTTTCCAAGTCCTGCAAAAGGGTTTGGTTCGACCTCCCAGAACTCCAGGCTACACTCCGGGCACCGACACCACCAACGCCCAAGCCTTCGCTGGCCACGCTGTGGCTCCTCCACGCGATTACTCCGATCACATTCCTAAGTCCAGTGTGGCTACTGATCGCAAATAATTGGAGCTTGCTGAAGAACAGTTATATCGAGGGTAATGTATGTGTTAGAACCAATAATATAGTCATATGCACGAATAAGTTGTCTTTAAACCTTGGGATGGTTGATTCCCATCTGTTGTGCAGGATATGTAATTAGCATGGTGAAAACATGTTCAATTTGTTTGCTTTAGTACTTCTAAGTCTTATAAATTTATTAGCAATTACAATGTTCATCAACGCTCAATTGTCTAATTAGCAATGCCGCGGATTTGTTGTGTTTAATGACAATGGGGCCAATTCCATGCAAATAAACTTCCTTCAGGAGATAGAAGTATTGCATACATTGAAGGTATCAAAGACCATCTGAAAGATATGTTTGGAAGAATAATTACATTAGTCTTTAATCTTGTTACTAGAAAAAAAAAATCTATCGTATTCTCTATGGTAGTTACCGTCATCACCGTATGTAAAATTTTATATGACCGCTACCAACTTGTTTTTGAAAAACTAAACTATTAGATGTAAGCGTCATTTTATAGTTAGATTTCTTTAACACTCCCATCCATGCATAAATTGGACTTTGACCTAAAACTAAAGCATGGATATATACAATAGAGGCTTAGAAAGATTGAAACTCTTATGCATTGATACCATGTAAAATTTTGTAGGACTATTGTCTACTTGTTGTAAAAGCTTAAATTATTAGATGAGTGTTTTGTTTAATATTTAAATATTCAATACGTGTATGTGTACGTCTTGTGCCCGATTAAGAACAATTGATTACTTCTTTCACCTATCATTACACAAAAGTTAATATCTTTAGCTGGGAATTAATTAATAAATGTGAATGACGTAGACATGTAAATAAGAATCCCATAAATTACTTTGTGGAAACTCTTTGAGTCAAACAAAAGTAATATCATATTAAAGGGTTGACATTATTCATATAAAGAGAACCATTTGAGGCATGAGACTATAATAAATAACCATTTGATCCCAAGGCTACCTAATGATAGGCGGGTAATCGTCCAATCAATTGTAAGCTTATTGTACGGATTCCAATTTAGTCTTAAACTTTTTAATTTTTCACAATAAATCCTAAACCATTTCAGAATAGACTTTTTTGTGAAATTCCAATGTAATCCTTCTACCCAATTTTCACCAGAATTGCTAACGTAGCAATGTGCCACGTAAGATGGATGGTGATGACAAGACCTTCAAATCGGCCATTTTCGACAAAAATCGATTGGAAGAACTACATTAGAATTTTGTGAAAAATTTTAAGACTAAATTGTCAAAATAAAAAGTTTAGGATTGAATTGTCATTCGTATAGTATAATGAAGAGTGATAATTTTCCCCAATGTAGATAGAGCTTCCACTCTACTTTTGATACATGTATATCTAATCAATTGACTGCCGCAAATCCCAACCTCACATCAAGAGACATGTCAATTTTGTAAATAAAACGCATTGCCAAACTTAAATGATCTCAAGAGCATTTTGTTAGCTGTCGAAACGGTCGTCCGTCGTCATCAACGAGTCTCAAGGATTGCCGTAGTCGTGACCTAGAAACTAAACAAGCAGGAAAACGAGTTTGCATACTTGATTTCGAATCCATCATTGTTTTCTGCGGGATTCTAACAACGCAATGCTCGGACACTTCCCCTCTATTATTCTTGGCTTTCCTGGCATCGATGAGACCATCTCTCCTTCCCCTCTCTCTCTCTCTCTCTCTCTCTCTCTATATATATATATATATATATATATATATATAGTTTTTATGAGGAGATGCTGGTAGAAACTTTATGGTGGCAAAAAGTGAGGGTTAGAAGGGGGGTCCTAGCCTATTTATACGATTCCGACTGGGCCCTCCTATTACGGGTCGGGCCGGACTCAGCCCACACTAGCCAGACCTATATTCGGCCTATTAAAAATCCTTAAATCTTTTCTTTATTAAACTAATTCCGCAAACGATAAATTAATTCTGTAAAATGGTGAATTGCACTATCGATTAATATGAGCCAACATCAAGAAAGTTCTAACACATTTGGCATTTTGTCTAAATATGAAATCAAGCATCCATCTAAAAATTCATAACTTTTAGATTGGTTAATGGTAGTCCGGCAATTCTCAATGTGATATTGGACTTTATACGCATGGAACATCCAGTGGAGTGATTCGTAAGTTTTTCAACGGTTTTAATTTAAAGAAAATTTAAATCCTTTTATTTTCATCTGATTTCTTGTTTTTGAATAACGCGTCAAGACCCAAATGGATTTCCTTCTCTATTATTTCCTGCCAGCGATCATCAATTACGTAAACATCTTGACCAAAACAGGTGCGCTTATGCATCGTAAGAGAGATTGTACTTTTTTTTTTGTCAGAACAAAAGAGATTGTACTTGAATAATTAAGGAAAAGTACCAAAAAAGTCCTAAGCATATTGCGTTATCGTCAATTCAGTCAGTCCAGCCATTTTAGGTAGGAAATTAATGACATGGACATCGGCAGGACTATATAGTATGATCGATGTTGACGTAGACATTTTTATGATATACTAATTAATATTTTGAATTCTTTTTCTCTTTTTTTTCATTATTTTATTTTGTTCAGATTTTTCCTTTCATTTTGCTAGGGAAGGTTGCTAGCCATTTGGGCGAGGGCTAGCAAGCCCTCGCTGATTGTTGGTGAGGGTTGCTTCGCCTATTGCTAGCATAGCTGACAAGACTACAGGCGAGGCGGCTCTCGCCAACAAAAATGAAAGGAAAAAAGAACAATAATAATAAATAATATTTTTTTAATTTTTTAAAAATAAAAATATTAAAAAAATATTCATTTCAGCGCTGACCATGCCACATAGGATGGTCGACATCCACATTAGTAATTTCTTGCCTAAATTGGCCGAATAGACTTAATTGATATCAATGTGAAAAGGTTTGGGATTAAGTTGATCCAATTGAAAGATTTAGTATTGAATTGGTATCAATGCAATATGTTTATGACTTTTTTGGTACTTTTCTCTGAATAATTACATCATGAACAAGGAGACCTTCTCTTGAAACCATCTTGTGGAACGTTTCTTATTCTTTTTCAACATATTCCAACTCAGTCTTTCTATTTTTCGCCGGTGGCCATCAACGTAAGCTTACGAATTGGGAGATACATAAGTCAAGTCCGGATTCAGATTTCACTTTAATCATCAAGCAAATATGCGTGTTGAAAACTTTGCCACGATCCAAAATGGTCAGATAAGAAGTAAACTTCATAAATTTCAAATGGAAGACAAAGGGGATGAGACCGATGGAATAAAGTCGGATTGGGAAAACTTGTGGGTCAACAAATACCCAAAACACAAGCATGCTTTGTCCGTTTCAAAGACGACATAAGCGTGGCAAAGCCTGTCTTAAATCTCACATCACACTTGCTGAGACATTCTCCTCCACCGACGTGATGTGTAATAGCGTCAATTCTAAATTAAACCTCCATATTATTGTAATTTTTTTTTTTGTCTATCCTACTTCTAACACTCATCTCTCTCTTTGCAAAACGTGGGAAAGTCGAACCCCGACACCTATAATACTAAGACCTCCACTATGCCAATCTCTTACTAGTAGAGTTGCATGCCTATTGACAATCAATGTGATTTCAAAGTACATTTTTCTAATAATAATTTATAATCTACTATGCCTAAACAAACATTTCGTAGATGAAAAAATTTTACTTCGTTAATTCACATTTGTCGGAAATCAGTTTACAAAATTATTTCTGAATCGTTAATTTCCACTAAACAAATACATCTGACAGATTTTTGTTGAGTATCTGCTGACTTATATAATCACTTACTATTTGTCACATCATTAGTAAATTCATTTATTGTATGAGTTTTAAGTATGTTTAGCTTTACCTCTCAAATTAGTATTGTCTAATGCTTGTTCTTCTTTTCTTCTTTATCCAGTGAAGTCAAAACCCAAATCTAGTCTCCTGCTGTAGCAGTCAAAAATCAAAAACCCGTGTCCAACAGTTCGATCAAAGAATCGAAGATGTGAACAGAAAAAATAAGCTTATCGACGCATATAAATAGGATCGACATATCTCCCAAGACAAGGCATCCCTCATCGTACCTTTTGTTGTAGCAGACACAAATCGTACCAAAACAAAACAAAGAAGCGAAAAGCAGACACCAAGCAAAGACATGAAAAGTTCCTAGCTTCAAAAGTAGCGGTTGGTGTGGTTATGTTGCTCTTTTTAGTGGGAACAATAGTGGAACCAAACGAGGCATGCCGGGTTCTAGTTAAGGGCAAGGAGGAAGGTGTTCCTGTTCTCCAAGTCCTGCAGAAGGGTAAGGTCCGACCTCCCGGAAATTCAGGTGGCTACACTCCAGGTGCCGACACCACCAATGCCCGGGCCTTTGCCAGGTCGATCTGTGGCTCCTCCGCATGGTTACTCTGATCGCATCCCTAAGTTCAGCGTGGCTGCCGATCGCAAATAACTGGAGCTTACTAAAGGACACTCATATCAAGGGGAATGTGTGTGTGTTGTGGAAACTGAATTCCTAGAAGTTAATAAGCAGTCTGTAAGTATAGAGATTAAAGGAAACGATAATATAGCCATGTGCACGAATAAAATAATGGAGTCATAAGGAGTTTTTTTTTTTTGTCTTGAGTCATATGGAGTTTTGCAGGAATAAATTGTCTTTAATCTTTTGGATGATTAATTCCCATCTATTGCCTAGAATATGCAATCAACATGGTGAAGCAGGTTCAATTTGTTGGATTTAATACTTCAAGTATCATAAATTTTCTTGGCAATTTTGTTGTTCATTGACGCTCCCTTAATAAAGGGCGAAGCATCCAATTAGCAGTTTTCCAGCATATCAATGCTCAATTTCATTTTATTTTTTGATCGTCCTATATTTAACTCTCATCTCTCTGACTTTTGTTATGCTTTTTGTAGAGCATGGGAGTCGAATCCCCCTCCGAAATCCCATTACTAGCAGGGCCACAACCCTATTGGCATTAACTTTCGATTGTCTAATTATCAATGTGGCAGATTTATTCATTTTAATGAAAATGGAGCCAAATCCTCGCAAAAGAAAACCCCCCTGTTTGAAGGGGTTGAGTTAATTGATCTACCAAATAATTTAATAGGAGTGTAAAGTATAGCTTTACTTTCTTTTATGATTCATGTATAAGAAAGAAATTTCCTACGGGAGATTGAAATTATGTAAAACCATATACAAGATACCTCTGGAAAAATAATTGCACTTTCCCTTTCTCTGGTTTCAATAAAAAGATTTTTTACCAAACACAACGTGATCAACTACTCAAGGCTTCGTTGATTTCCTAGCTTCTTGTGAGATAGAGATATTTCTATCTCATCTGAAGTTAGTCTTTACTCTTACAACTACAAAAAATAGCAATTATATACCGTGTGATATTTTCCATAAGAGCACCGTATGTATGTATGTATTTTGTACATTTTGGTTTGACCACAACCAACTTGTTTAAAAAGCTTAAACTATTAAATAAACACGTATTTAATATTTAAATACTTCAACACTCCTCTTTGTGCGTGGGTGGACTTTAGAACAAGACTGAAGCATGAAAACATAAAAATAAGGGAGAAAAATAGGGGCATGGATTGATTGCAACTTGCTTTGATATCACGTAAAATTTTGTAGGACCATTGTTTCCTTCTTCAAAAAGTTTAAACTATTAGAGAAAAACGTTCCTTCATCTAAGGCTATGTGTTTAGTTGGAAACTTAATTGATAGAACTGTATAATCTAAATATGTATAAATAATTGCATGAATTACTTTGTGGTCCTATTTGGTTAAGAGTTCATATTATTAAAAAAAAACAATTTTAGCCATGAAAATGCAATTATATTAATGTTGGTTTAAAAATTTTGTTATGTTTGAATCGAGAGCCATGTTGATTTTTTGAAATAGAATGCCTTGACAAAGTTACAATGTCTCAAGATCATTTGGCTTTCTGCCTAAATATGAATCTCGGTTTTATCTAAAAACTCATAATTTCTAGATTAATCGAGGTAGTCGCACATTCTTCTAGCTATGTAGACCACAGTGCGATTAGGATAGTAATGGAAACCCTATCTCGGTTTCATCTAAGAACAGAGTTTATTTTCAATCCAAACCTAACAAGGGACTTCAACAACAGGAAGAGTAGTCTGAGCGGCGGGGATATAATCAACGTTTGTGCTAAAAGTAATTGAAAGGGCTGCATTTTTGCCCCCAGATCACATTAAAATTTAGACCCTAACTCGATTCCCATCCTTGAATTATTCCCACTTGAGGAGGAAAAGTCAAAGTCTTAATTCAACTCTGACTTTTGATCACCAAACAATGCGTATCCAACGCCGGTCACGCGTCGCGAATGTCAAATAAAAAGCAAACTTTATGATTTTTCACATTAGAAGGTCAAAGAAAGTGGGATTGACAAAACTTGAGTCGAAAATACCTGAACCCAAAGATAATCCAAAAGATTTTCTTGGGCCTTGCAGATGTTGGTGAAAAGGAAAAACCTCAGAGAAGGAATATATGTAATGTATTACTAACGTCGAAACATGTATATAATTTCGATGGAATTATGATTAGATTATAGCATAATATTTCAGAAAACTAGAACTATACTCATTTAATAAAGAATTGTCTTCCTTTAAGACCAATTCAAATCCTCGTTCATCCCTCCCTATAACCGGTGAAGTCAAATTCCATTTCTGGTTCTCCATTACCGTGGCAGTCAAGAATTCAAAAATCCCAGGCCGTTCAACAGGGTTGATCACGACAAGAAGAAACGCAGCAATTGCCGGTAGCCTGGCAATGGCACAATATAAATACGAGACCTCCTCAGACACTTTCTCTTCATCGTACACACAGACACACAACTCGCAGCAACCGAAACTGAAGAAATTTACAGATTGTTGGAAATCACCCAAGGATGATCAAGAAGATCCTGTCTTCAAAAGTAGCAGCCGGTGTGATGATCTTGCTGTTCTTGATAGGAACATCAACGAGACCGAGTGAGGCGTGCCGGCTTCTTAAAGGCCGCGAGGGAGCGTGGGATAGTAATAAGGAGCCAAGTCTACTTCTCCAGACACTGCAAAAGGGTTCGACCCCGTGCACTGGGAACTGCAGCGGCTACACGTCTGGGAGCAGCACCACCACTAGCACCACCGGCACCAAGGCCTTCGCTGGCCGATCGGCCAGTGGGGGTGCCTCCGTGTGATTATTCACGGTCTCCTCCCTCGATCCGTCATTGCTGCTGGCCGGAGATAGTCGGTGCTCCATGCAAAGGACGCTTGTGAAGGGAATTGAGCAGTTGTAAGTAGAATGATTGAGAGGATCCAATTCACAGTTTACAAGGGCAAACGAATTATTCTTTTTTTCTTTAATTTCTTCGGATGGATAATTTCCATCTGTTGTAGAATGTATAACTTTGGATAACGTGTTTGATTTGCTCGATTTAATTTTCCAAACCTCATAGGTTGGTCAGCAATTTTTTTTTTTTGAAGTGCAAAAAATGGAAAGTTACTACCCGATAGCAATTTTGTTATCCGTTGTATTCTCAATTTGCGGTTGATGAAAATTCCGAGGGTTGTTGAAAGGTTAAAGCTACAAACATTCGATTGATGACGCCTTGTGCCAGTTATAGACTTTGTGCTCCCTACGTGATCTAAGAATTGGCATGGAGGAATGGCAATTCATATTCTTGTCTTATGATTTGTATTTCATTTTCTCGCTCTTAATACTGAATTACAAAACATGTTAACTTTCGTGTTTATTCAGAATGAAACATGACTAATCAAACCTAGTTGATAACTCAAAAAAAAAAAGTACACACAAAAAAAGTTGGCAAATTCATATAAGAAGTACTATGACATTCGCAAGAGAGACAAATAATAGTTATGTTAAACAATATCAAATTTAATGTCTTAATAGATATTGAAGAAACATTGGTAAATAACTAGAATGAGAGTTAATGCCTTTGGTAATTTAATTGGGAAAAAGTTGATAAGTCACCCAAATAATTATTAAAATTTTTCATAAGAGTTGGTAAATTTAAGACGACAGCAAGAAAGACAAATAAAACTTGGCAAAAAAAAAAGTAGGAAAGATTGATAATTTCTAACCTATTAAAAAAAAGTAATAACTTGGCGAAATAAATGGAGCTTAAGCCAAAGTTAGAATTTACCTGGATCATGCAAGCATATACGTGTTCAGTGCTGGTCATGATTCATGAAGGTCAAAATGAAAAGTCAATTTTGATGAATTTCAAAGCTGGTCAAACTTCGACCAAAAAAGAAAAAAGCAGGTCAAAGAGGATACCAGGTCAACTAAACTTGGAGTTGAGAAGAGCCAGAACCCAAACATAATCCTCTCAAGGATCTTCTTGGAAACGGATGTCTGAAATTTCTGCGATTAGAGACTTGTTGCATTTAAAGAAATAAATCCAAGTATATAATTCCAGTAAAAAAAAATTCCAAAATACAATATGCAATTTTCAAGCACGGCTATTAT
>JAGVVM010021588.1:0-10960 GCA_019149425.1 Psidium friedrichsthalianum
TTCTATTTCTCATTTAGCTGAACCATGTAAATTTTCGCCATTTTCCAACAATTCTTTTCAAAACTTTTCCGAACTCAGTCTTGCTATTTTTCGCCGGTGGCCATCAACGTGAATAAGCTTAGGAATTGGGAGAATACATAAGTCAAGTCCGGATTCAGATTTTTCACTTAAGGCATCAAGTAAATAGGGCGTGTTGAAAACTTTTGCCACGTTATCGGCATAAATGGTCATGAATAAGACGTGACACTTCATAGATTTCAATGTAGTAGACAAAGGGATAAGGACCGATGCGAATTAAAGTCGGATTGGGAAATACTTGTGGGTGCTATACACATACCCAAAACACAAGCATGCTTTGTCCGGTCAAAGGAGCGACATACAGGGCGTGTTGCCAAAGTCCTGTCCTTAAATACTCACATCACACTTGCTGAGGACATTCTCCTTCACAGCGCCGTGATGTGTTACTAGCGTCAATCTAAATTAATTTTCCCATATTTTGCAATTTTTTTCAAAATATTCCAACTCAGTCTTGCTATTTTTCGCCGGTGGCCATCAACGTAAAGCTTAGGAATTGGAGATACATAAGTCAAGTCCGGATTCAGATTTCACTTTAATCATCAAGTAAATATGCGTGTTGAAAACTTTGCCACGATCCAAAATGGTCAGATAAGAAGTAAACTTCATAAATTTCAAATGGAAGACAAAGGGGATAAGACCGATGGAATAAAGTCGGATTGGGAAAACTTGTGGGTCAACAAATACCCAAAACACAAGCATGCTTTGTCCGTTTCAAAGACGACATAAGCGTGGCAAAGCCTGTCTTAAATCTCACATCACACTTGCTGAGACATTCTCCTCCACCGACGTGATGTGTAATAGCGTCAATTCTAAATTAAACCTCCATATTATTGTAATTTTTTTTTTGTCTATCCTACTTCTAACACTCATCTCTCTCTTTGCAAAACGTGAAAGTCGAACCCCGACACCTATAATACTAAGACCTCCACCATGCCAATCTCTTACTAGTAGAGTTGCATGCCTATTGACAATCAATGTGATTTCAAAGTACACTTTTCTAATAATAATTTATAATCTACTATGCCTAAACAATTTCGTAGATGAAAAAATTTTACTCGTTAATTCACATTTGTCGGAAATCAGTTTTACAAAATTATTTTCTGAATCGTTAATTTCCACTAAACAAATACATCTGACAGATTTTTGTTGAGTATCTGCTGACTTATATAATCACTTACTATTTGTCACATCATTAGTAAATTCATTTATTGTATGAGTTTTAAGTATGTTTAGCTTTACCTCTCAAATTAGTATTGTCTAATGCTTGTTCTTCTTTTCTTCTTTATCCAGTGAAGTCAAAACCCAAATCTAGTCTCCTGCTGTAGCAGTCAAAAATCAAAAACCCGTGTCCAACAGTTCGATCAAAAGAATCGAAGATGTGAACAGAAAAAATAAGCTTATCGACGCATATAAATAGGATCGACATATCTCCCAAGACAAGGCATCCCTCATCGTACCTTTTGTTGTAGCAGACACAAATCGTACCAAACAAAACAAAGAAGCGAAAAGCAGACACCAAGTCAAAGACATGAACAAGTTCCTAGCTTCAAAAGTAGCGGTTGGTGTGGTTATGTTGCTCTTTTTAGTGGGAACAATAGTGGAACCAAACGAGGCATGCCGGGTTCTAGTTAAGGGCAAGGAGGAAGGTGTTCCTGTTCTCCAAGTCCTGCAGAAGGGTAAGGTCCGACCTCCCGGAAATTCAGGTGGCTACACTCCAGGTGCCGACACCACCAATGCCCGGGCCTTTGCCAGTCGATCTGTGGCTCCTCCGCATGGTTACTCTGATCGCATCCCTAAGTTCAGCGTGGCTGCCGATCGCAAATAACTGGAGCTTACTAAAGGACACTCATATCAAGGGGAATGTGTGTGTGTTGTGGAAACTGAATTCCTAGAAGTTAATAAGCAGTCTGTAAGTATAGAGATTTAAAGGAAACGATAATATAGCCATGTGCACGAATAAAATAATGGAGTCATAAGGAGTTTTTTTTTTTTGTCTTGAGTCATATGGAGTTTTGCAGGAATAAATTGTCTTTAATCTTTTGGATGATTAATTCCCATCTATTGCCTAGAATATGCAATCAACATGGTGAAGCAGGTTCAATTTGTTGGATTTAATACTTCAAGTATCATAAATTTTCTTGGCAATTTTGTTGTTCATTGACGCTCCCTTAATAAAGGGCGAAGCATCCAATTAGCAGTTTTCCAGCATATCAATGCTCAATTTCATTTTATTTTTTTGATCGGTCCTATATTTAACTCTCATCTCTCTGACTTTTGTTATGCTTTTTGTAGAGCATGGGAGTCGAATCCCCCTCCGAAATCCCATTACTAGCAGGGCCACAACCCTATTGGCATTAACTTTCGATTGTCTAATTATCAATGTGGCAGATTTATTCATTTTAATGAAAATGGAGCCAAATCCTCGCAAAAGAAAACCCCCCTGTTTGAAGGGGTTGAGTTAATTGATCTACCAAATAATTTAATAGGAGTGTAAAGTATAGCTTTACTTTCTTTTATGATTCATGTATAAGAAAGAAATTTCCTACGGGAGATTGAAATTATGTAAAACCATATACAAGATACCTCTGGAAAAATAATTGCACTTTCCCTTTCTCTGGTTTCAATAAAAAGATTTCTTTACCAACACAACGTGATCAACTACTCAAGGCTTCGTTGATTTCCTAGCTTCTTGTGAGATAGAGATATTTCTATCTCATCTGAAGTTAGTCTTTACTCTTACAACTACAAAAAATAGCAATTATATACCGTGTGATATTTTCCATAAGAGCACCGTATGTATGTATGTATTTTGTACATTTTGGTTTGACCACAACCAACTTGTTTAAAAAGCTTAAACTATTAAATAAACACGTATTTAATATTTAAATACTTCAACACTCCTCTTTGTGCGTTGGTTGGACTTTAGAACAAGACTGAAGCATGAAAACATAAAAATAAGGGAGAAAAATAGGGGCATGGATTGATTGCAACTTGCTTTGATATCACGTAAAATTTTGTAGGACCATTGTTTCCTTCTTCAAAAAGTTTAAACTATTAGAGAAAAACGTTCCTTCATCTAAGGCTATGTGTTTAGTTGGAAACTTAATTGATAGAACTGTATAATCTAAATATGTATAAAATAATTGCATGAATTACTTTGTGGGTCCTATTTGGTTAAGAGTTCATATTATTAAAAAAAAACAATTTTAGCCATGAAAATGCAATTATATTAATGTTGGTTTAAAAATTTTGTTATGTTTGAATCGAGAGCCATGTTGATTTTTTGAAATAGAATGCCTTGACAAAGTTACAATGTCTCAAGATCATTTGGCTTTGTGCCTAAATATGAATCTCGGTTTTATCTAAAAACTCATAATTTCTAGATTAATCGAGGTAGTCGCACATTCTTCTAGCTATGTAGACCACAGTGCGATTAGGATAGTAATGGGAACCCTATCTCGGTTTCATCTAAGAACAGAGTTTATTTTCAATCCAAACCTAACAAGGGACTTCAACAACAGGAAGAGTAGTCTGAGCGGCGGGGATTATATCAACGTTTGTGCTATAAAGTAATTGAAAGGGCTGCATTTTTGCCCCCAGATCACATTAAAATTTAGACCCTAACTCGATTCCCATCCTTGAATTATTCCCACTTGAGGAGGAAAAGTCAAAGTCTTAATTCAACTCTGACTTTTGATCACCAAACAATGCGTATCCAACGCCGGTCACGCGTCGCGAATGTCAAATAAAAGCAAACTTTATGATTTTTCACATTAGAAGGTCAAAGAAAGTGGGATTGACAAAACTTGAGTCGAAAATACCTGAACCCAAAGATAATCCAAAAGATTTTCTTGGGCCTTGCAGATGTTGGTGAAAAGGAAAAACCTCAGAGAAGGAATATATGTAATGTATATACTAACGTCGAAACATGTATATAATTTCGATGGAATTATGATTAGATTATAGCATAATATTTCAGAAAACTAGAACTATACTCATTTAATAAAGAATTGTCTTCCTTTAAGACCAATTCAAATCCTCGTTCATCCCTCCCTATAACCGGTGAAGTCAAATTCCATTTCTGGTTCTCCATTACCGTGGCAGTCAAGAATTCAAAAATCCCAGGCCCGTTCAACAGGGTTGATCACCACAAGAAGAAACGCAGCAATTGCCGGTAGCCTGGCAATGGCACAATATAAATACGAGACCTCCTCAGACACTTTCTCTTCATCGTACACACAGACACACAACTCGCAGCAACCGAAACTGAAGAAATTTACAGATTGTTGGAAATCACCCAAGGATGATCAAGAAGATCCTGTCTTCAAAAGTAGCAGCCGGTGTGATGATCTTGCTGTTCTTGATAGGAACATCAACGAGACCGAGTGAGGCGTGCCGGCTTCTTAAAGGCCGCGAGGGAGCGTGGGATAGTAATAAGGAGCCAAGTCTACTTCTCCAGACACTGCAAAAGGGTTCGACCCCGTGCACTGGGAACTGCAGCGGCTACACGTCTGGGAGCAGCACCACCACTAGCACCACCGGCACCAAGGCCTTCGCTGGCCGATCGGCCAGTGGGGGTGCCTCCGTGTGATTATTCACGGTCTCCTCCCTCGATCCGTCATTGCTGCTGGCCGGAGATAGTCGGTGCTCCATGCAAAGGACGCTTGTGAAGGGAATTGAGCAGTTGTAAGTAGAATGATTGAGAGGATCCAATTCACAGTTTACAAGGGCAAACGAATTATTCTTTTTTTCTTTTAATTTCTTCGGATGGATAATTTCCATCTGTTGTAGAATGTATAACTTTGGATAACGTGTTTGATTTGCTCGATTTAATTTTCCAAACCTCATAGGTTGGTCAGCAATTTTTTTTTTTGAAGTGCAAAAAATGGAAAGTTACTACCCGATAGCAATTTTGTTATCCGTTGTATTCTCAATTTGCGGTTGATGAAAATTCCGAGGGTTGTTGAAAGGTTAAAGCTACAAACATTCGATTGATGACGCCTTGTGCCAGTTATAGACTTTGTGCTCCCTACGTGATCTAAGAATTGGCATGGAGGAATGGCAATTCATATTCTTGTCTTATGATTTGTATTTTCATTTTCTCGCTCTTAATACTGAATTACAAAACATGTTAACTTTCGTGTTTATTCAGAATGAAACATGACTAATCAAACCTAGTTGATAACTCAAAAAAAAAAAGTACACACAAAAAGTTGGCAAAATTCATATAAGAAGTACTATGACATTCGCAAGAGAGACAAATAATAGTTATGTTAAACAATATCAAAATTTAATGTCTTAATAGATATTGAAGAAACATTGGTAAATAACTAGAATGAGAGTTAATGCCTTTGGTAATTTAATTGGGAAAAAGTTGATAAGTCACCCAAATAATTATTAAAATTTTTCATAAGAGTTGGTAAATTTAAGACGACAGCAAGAAAGACAAATAAAACTTGGCAAAAAAAAAAAGTAGGAAAGATTGATAATTTCTAACCTATTAAAAAAAAGTAATAACTTGGCGAAATAAATGGAGCTTAAGCGCAAAGTTAGAATTTACCTGGATCATGCAAGCATATACGTGTTCAGTGCTGGTCATGATTCATGAAGGTCAAAATGAAAAGTCAATTTTGATGAATTTCAAAGCTGGTCAAACTTCGACCAAAAAAGAAAAAAGCAGGTCAAAGAGGATACCAGGTCAACTAAACTTGGAGTTGAGAAGAGCCAGAACCCAAACATAATCCTCTCAAGGATCTTCTTGGAAACGGATGTCTGAAATTTCTGCGATTAGAGACTTGTTGCATTTAAAGAAATAAATCCAAGTATATAATTCCAGTAAAAAAAAATTCCAAAATACAATATGCAATTTTCAAGCGACGGCTATTATTTGAACATAAAATGTGTTCTCTAACACTTTATTTGTAATAGGTAGATGACGATGATACGGTCCATAATTTGCAAGGATGTATACCGGTATTTTCCTTAAAGTATGTAAAAAGCTTTTCGGCTTATTATTATAGAATCTAGCAAAAAAAAAAAAAGCTACTATAATGCTGTAACATTAACTGTACAGCGAATGAGAAGAGCTTGCATACTAAATTATGGCAATTTGGACTACAGGATTTAAAATAAAATAAAATTACACTTGATTACTAAGCTTTATTACTAACTCAATGTTTGTTACCGAAGAGAAATTAGGACATTTTGACTGGCATTATCAATTTGGACATGCTGAAATTTGTCGTGTTTAAATAATCGGGCATGGTGCCATCATTCTCGCAGTTGTGAACACGATACGACGAAAGAGTACGTCACGGACGAGACATTAGCTGTTCTGCGACCGATCCATTCAAGTTCTTTGACGCTGCTGCTGCTGCTTCTTCTTCTTCTTCTCCGTCTTCTATTCCCTCTTTCTAACGAGTGAAGTCAAATCCAAATTTCTTGTCCAACTTTCGCAGTCAAAAATCAAAACCCGTGTCCAACAATTTAAATCAGAAGAATCGAAGAAATATATAATATTATAACCGTACTATCTTGGTAGTTGAAGCCGTGTTTCATTAAAATACAAAAATTTATTAAAAAAATCCTAAATCTTTTGCACTTTTATCGATTCAATCTTAAATATTTTTATTTTTTACTTATTCATTATTATTAATCGGAGATTGCTGATGTGAATGCTGACTGTTTTATATGGCATCGTTGGCGTCCACGTGGACGATTTTAAATAATATCCTAATATGTTTCGGATATT
Source organism: Psidium friedrichsthalianum (assembly GCA_019149425.1). Lineage (NCBI taxonomy): Eukaryota > Viridiplantae > Streptophyta > Magnoliopsida > Myrtales > Myrtaceae > Psidium > Psidium friedrichsthalianum. The sequence continues at coordinate 6,830 of JAGVVM010021588.1, forward strand.
TTTATTTTTTTTCGTCTCCTTTTTTCTTTTCTCCTTTGCCCTCGACCACCGCTAGGGTCAGTCAAGGGCCACCCTTGCCGACGTCGGCAGGTCCCTACCCGCTTTGGGTTTTTAGCATTTTCAGGATGCTATTATGAGTGTTTAATTACTTTTTTTGCTTTTCAATATTGCCCTCACTGATAATTGTGTGTTCCACTTTTGCCTTAAAAAAGTAGCATTTATCTTCTTCCTTTTGTTCTTCCTCGAGCTTGCTGGTTCGTCGTGGAGGGAAAAGTCCAGGACGAGGTCGCTTGTTGTTGAGGTCGTGATCGAGGGTCGAGTGTGCCATTGAGCCATTGTCCATGCCAGAGATGTTGTCTTCTTGAGCTGTTGTGGGTTGAGGTCAAGTTCATGGGTCAAGCGACATAGATCTGACCCTTCGACCACGGTCGTGTGATCTCGGTGTTGCGCATCCTTAGTGACGCCTTGCTTGAGGTTGCATGACCCTAGCCTCTCATCCTTTGAGATCGCTTGACCTCGGCGGCCCTCTCCTAGGTCGGGACCTCAGCAGCGGGCCTCATTGGGGCATCTCGAAGCTTCATTGACCTTCATTGCCCGGGCTTCGGTGATCTTCAACGAGAGTTGCGATGAGATATGTGGCCTCGTCTGGTTGACAGTCGCCTCTAGCTGGGGTCGATGCTTGCTTAGCAAATGGTCGGCTTTGGCTGCCTCCATGCCTTCCCTATCGATGCTTGCCATGCTTGCCTTCCATTTTTTTTTTCAAAGTTGTTTTGCAAAATATGGACAAAAATGAGTTATCCAAACACCATTGCTTTCACCAAATATAACTTCACTTAAAGCTTCTTGGAGAATGGTTTTGCATTCTCCTAAAGCTGAACCAAACACACCCTTAAAGAAGAGTTGGTAATGTAAAGCAAGGTGGTGACTATGACATTTTGAATTTTCTTCATTTCACATGATTGTTAAGGATATCAAGATGATAAATGGTTTGAATGAACTCTTCCATAACTTCAACCAATTACGAATCTGTCATTGAATTGTTATGCTGGGAAAATTCTGGAAAATTAGTTTTAATTCATCGATTTTTTTAAAGAAAAGAGAAGTTGGTTGCTAAAGAACCAAAAAAAAAAAAAGCCCCAAATAAACGTTGGCAATTAACTTAAATAAGAGTTGGTAACGTAAAATTAATAGGTAACCGTGTCATCTTGACAATTCTGCATTTCCTAATTTTATTTAGGATGTTAAGCTGATAAATTATTTGAGTGAATTATTTGAAAACTTCGACAAATTACAACTTTGTCATTGAATTGTTAAGCTAGAAAATTTCTCAAAATTAGTTTAATATGACAATTACAACTTTTTTGTTAATACTATTAGGTTACCAAATCTAATTTGAGTTACCTACCGATATATCCTTTTTAATTTTCCATTTTTTAAAAATCTTTCTCTGGTAAATTATCAACTAGTTTGCTGGTAATGAGTTTTTGTTTGAATTATTCCCCAAATTTTATTTGTTTTTATGTTTAATTTACCAACTTAAGTTACTTATTGGAAAATAAAGCTGGAATCAACCACAACAAAAGTTTGCAAATAACAAAAACAATGAAATGTTGGTAAATAAAGAGCTAGTAGCCTACAATTAGTTGGTAATTTAATCGAAGAAAACGTTAGCAAATTTATATAAAATTGATAAATTTAAGGCATTGGTACACGTCGCATAAGTTACTAAATCGTTCGATTCGAATATCTTGGTAAAAACGTTGGGCACGTGCAAAAGTTTCTATGTTTTCGTTTGGCAAAGGAGAAAGACACAATATGCTAGATCCTCACTTGCGGAAACTTTGAGACGGAAAAGTCAAGTCTAAATTTCAGATTTTACTTTGATCATGCGAGCATATACGTGTCCACAGCTGGTCATGATTCACGACGGTCAAACAAAATGTCGATGTTGATAAATTTCAAAGCAGGTCAAAGGGTATACGAGGTCAACCAAATAAAAAGGTTAAAACTTAGAGTTGAGAAAATCACTGAACCCAAACGTACTCCACTATGGATTTTCTTGGAAAATTTATTTTCTTAGAACCGTGTGTTAGGGATGTTTGTTACATTTACAGAAACAAATCTAATTATGTTGTTCAAGCTAAAAAATATCCATGGGATATTCATTAAAGGTCCAAGTTGGGTTCTTTAAATCCTAATTCGGCGATCCTCAAGGTTCCAAGTCTGAGTGTAGGATTGAGGTCTGCAGTGGGTTCATGAGTATGGTCTTGAGAGTCCCATGGTCGAATGCTGCGCTCTCGGATCCCGTTGCTGGGAACCTACGACGTGTAACTGAGGATTACAGTCTAGTATCAGGATCTTAAATAACCATGTACGATCGTGCATTATTCAGCTTGAAAATATAAAATTCAGTAGATAGAGACATTGACAATTACTTTTGCGATATCTCGTGAGGGTGAAAATATAAAAACCCGAAATCAACTGGACATGCTGAAATTGTCGTGTGTGAACAATAGTGCATGTGACGTCATACTCGGACGTAGTGGACATGACACAGAAAACGAGTACGTCGAGGACGAAACATTCAAATCCTGCGATTAACTCTGCTTCTCTCTTCTCGTGTTCCATTCCCTCTCTCTGTTTAACCAGTGAAGTCAAATCCAAATTTCTTCTCCAACTTTGGCAGTCAAAAATCAAAATCCCGTGTCCAACAATTTCATCGGAAGAACCGAAGAAACACACAGAAACTCTAAGCTGGCATTTGTATATAAATAGGAGAGATGTCTCTCACAAGACAAGGCATCCTTCATCGTACATTTTGTTAAAGCTAGGGAAAATTTGTCCCAAGATCCAGAAAAGCAGACAAAAAACAGGGTCAGCCGTTCCAGCTATAGATGATGAAGTTCCTGAGAGTTGGTGTGATTTTGCTGTTCTTGGTGGGAACACTAGTGCAACCAGACGAGGCATGCAGGGTTCTGATCAAGGGCAAAGAGGACGTGAGGGCTGACGATAAGCCAAGCGTTCTGGTTTTCCAAACCCTGGCAAAGGGTCCAGTGCCCCCTCCCGGAAATCCGACAGGCTACACTCCAGTCCCCCTAGAACTCAAGGCGACATCATCAACACCACCAACACCAGGGCCTTCGCTGGACGAGCCATGGCCCCTCCGCGTTTGGTTAATCCGGCAGCGTTCCTAAGTCATGCATGGCGTAACTGCTGATCGCAAGTGGTTGGAGCTCACCAATGGACACTTATCAATTGGAATGTATGTGTTGTGGAGACTAAATGCCTAGAGCCCAACACGTAGATGCAAACATAGAGGTTCATAGGAACCGATAATATAGTCAATTTGGCACGAATAAATAGTTCTGCATTTCCGATGGTTAATTTCGATCTATTGTGTAGAGTATGTAACTTGGTGAAACATTTCTTGTTCGATTAATCCTCTTAAGTTTTTTTTTTTTTGTATTTCTCAGCAAATTTTATTTAGTTACGTTCTTTCAACATTGACGCCCAATGTGTTACCCAATTGGCAACTTTGGTGCACATGACAACACTTATGGAATAGCATTTCTACTCCAGAATTGCTATAGGAGCGAAAATCCGTTTAGTAACGCAACTTTTAGAGTAGAAATCTGTTTGGTTATACAACTTCATTTTTCTACTTCTAGAGTATTTTTTTTTTTACCAAAAGTAATTTTGAGCTACTTGAAGAAGTAAATAAAATTTACTCCTCTCCAGAAGCAGAAAAATCAACTTTTGGTCATAAGTTGATTTCTAAAGCAGCATGCGTGCCCTTTGGTTCCCTATCCCAATTCTTACATTTGTTTTCTTGAGTTATTTTTCGAAATTATAGAGCCATGGATTAGTCATTAAATATTCGGTTACATATTATAGTAAAATGCCATATGAAAGAAAATATTTGGGGCTAATAGTTGGAATAACAGTATTGTCAGAAGTTATATGGAATAAAAGATCTGGTACTAGTTAATGAAATTTTGAATTGTTTCTACGTCAAGTGCTGATGTCTAAGTTAATTGCAAGTGAAGTTCATGTCCATGGTATTTAAGTTTTCAAACCGCAAAAATTATGTCTGCTAAAGAACTAACGACTAAACTCAAAGAAATAACGCAA